>JAJGRW010002189.1:0-43720 GCA_025461045.1 Carex parvula | reverse complement strand
TCGAGAGTAAAAAGTAACTATCTGCGAAGGCATATCGACAGAAAAATGTTTTTTTATTAGCGGCGAAGTATCCACGAGGATATACCGACAATATCCTCGCACGGATATTTGTCCCTAAAACGTGACCTTTATATAAACTTTTATAAGTATTGTATTATATATATACATCTCTTAATTGAAATTTTGAATTAGAGTCCGGTGCCATAAACCGGGCGTCCATTTTTTTTTTTTTTTTTTTTTTTTTTGCGTTATTTATGTACGCCATTTTTTAAAGACGTTATAGTTGATACTATTTTATTATTTTTAAAGAGAAGGGTTCAAATGTTTTAATTTTTTTTTGTCATTATATGTTTTTATTTTTTAATTTTTTAATAACAATTTTTTTAAACTTATTTATTCAAATAAACTGTCAGTTTTGATCAATTAATTTTTCTACATGCACATAAAAAAATGAATTTATCCATCATGCCTCCATTTGTTTTATATAATCAATAAGTTGAACAAATAACGTTTAGAATTTATCCATATCAATGATTTTTGCAAGCTTTTGATACCGATTAAAACAAAGTTGAAATGTCGTAATATTTTATATATGCATAGAGAAATAAATATATCAAATTTAATAGTTTTATTTTGATAAATGATTTTAAATTTAAGTTAGAACGTTAAAAAAATAGAAACATGATGGAGACAAAAAATGAACACAATTCAACCCTCCTTTTTTAAAATTATTTTTCAATATCCGATTATTATTATTTTTTCTATATTTCCTACTAATAAAAAATTCGGCTAAAAATATTTTGGACTAATTAGGAGACTCATTTCATTAAAAAAAATACATTGAGCTAGGGACAGATCTTTATCTTGTTTTTGACTAATTGAGTAGATATCAAATTACTTTAAAATAAATGTTTGGTAATAAAAGAAGTATATTTTTTCAAAATAAATAGTAATGAAGTAGTGACATAAACTCATAGACCCGAAATTTTTATTTATAGCACAGCTCAAAAAAAATAAACCAAAAAATCACTGTTTTTAAAATTTCGAAACTTACCATGGCCACACCATTGTTGTGCGCCTCTATGGGTTCGCACAATGCCGGAGCAGCCATGGTAAATTGCGAAATTTTCATAATGGTGGTTTTTTGGTTTATTTTTTTTTTTAAACTGTGCTGTAAATAAAAATTTCGGCTCATAGACGCTCATAGAAGTTATTCCTTTTGACATTAAGATTTCTATAATATATGCTACAACTATTTTTTTGTTACAGTGCATTAGATAATGTATCATGTACTTAGGGATAGTAAGTTTATATTAGGCATATTTGGGTTATTTAAGCTTTTAAACTGTGCTAATTAAAATCAGTGACTGTGCCTCTTTTTATTAAAAAAATAAATTAAATAAAAGAACTAAAAAGACAATATATTTTTGTCTACTTCTAGAAACACAAGGAAATAATTATCTCTTACACAATTAGCATGAACCAACTCTTTTATCAAAAAAAAAAAAAAAATTTTTTTTAATCTATTCATAGCCCAATTAAACAAAAATATATCCCCAAAAAACCTAAAAAAAATATACAACAAAAATAGATGCTTTCTATTTTTATTTTCTCCATTAGCCGACTTATTAACATTCCTATGAATTAAGGTCCGAGGAATCCATCTTCCCTCATCTTTTAATTAACAAAGCATGCATCACGCTGCCCCCAAATTTGTTGAAGAATTAGCAAGAAAAGGTGAATCAGAGGAATTAAGCTGACCAAGGTAATAATTCCTGAAAATCAATTTATTATTTAATTGATACTTTAGTTTAGGGTTTAGGGTTTAGGGTTTAGTAATTGTCAAATTTTATGTAGTTTTTAATTTTGTATTTTATTTGATAATATTTGTTTTAATTTTAAAATCAAGATCCTTCTCCAATAAGTTCTTTATTTTTAACTAATGAATGTTCATCCATGGGTGAAGTATACTTAATTCAATATTCAAATTTAATTACTTTATAATGTGATCATCTATTATAATTTTTATATAGTTTTTAATTTTGTATTTTATTTGATAATATTTGTTTTAATTTTAAAATCAAGATCCTTCTCCAATAAGTTCTTTATATTTTAACTAATGAATGTTCATCCATGGGTGAAGTATACTTAATTCAATATTCAAATTTAATTACTTTATAATGTGTTAATCTATTATAATTTTTATATAGTTTTTAATTTTGTATTTTATTTGATAATATTTGATTTAATTTTAAAATCAAGTTCCTTCTCCAATAAGCTTTAATAATTATTCTAACAATACATGAAGTGAATTAAATCTCTATATCTATTTTCCATTTGTTTTATTTATTTATTTCTTATCATTTCTATTAATCGGATAGCTCACATGTCATTCACATCTTTCCATATTTAAAAAAAAAATGTAAGATAAGATACAATATAATCCTCAAATAAATTCATAAAAATAGTTACTTTCTATTTATTTTTTCTTTCCTTCATCAACCGACTTTATCTCCTTTATAATTAACAAAATTTCTATTCGATCATCAATCGCATCCCTTATCTCCTCCAAGAATCAACCAGCGGAGCCCAATTCAATTCAAGCGAAGTAGCGGTTTCTGATTTCTCTCCAAAGCGCGAAGGTAAGGTACTACACAAAACAGTATAATAATGAGAGATGAATTGGGATGTATCGAATCCCAATTTTGACTTGGTCAAAATAAAGTAATAGACGAAAGAGAAAGAGTTCGGGCAACTCGGGCAGCAGTTCGGACAAGGAGACCGCGACTGTAGGATGGGGCCAGAGAATCAGAAATGGAGACGAAGAATGAAAAGAAACTGGAGGAGAACGCGGATGGATTGTTAAGAAACTATTTAATTAGGCCATTCAATTGAGAAATCAGAAATCCCATTGAGAAATTCATCAGAATATGTTGTGACTATTGAAATGAACTAAAGATTCTTGAGCTTCTCTCTTCCAATTTATCCTTTCGCCATTACTGTACCGTGTCCTCTCAAACCTAAAATTCGCCCAAATTCGTCAATCAGAGTTAGATACTAACAGTTTTCAGTAGAAATGAGAGCTCATCTAAATTTATCTGATTCTTTGGGTAGGGTTCCTCTATTTTATAAAGGGTCCTGATTGGTGTTGCTATTGACTATTACATTGTTAAATGATTTCGTTTTATATGATTTTCAGGTGTGAGTTGCGATTTGGGCAGTTGGTTTGAAAATTGCGTAGTAATCAGCATGATGCAAAATCATACTGGCCATTTCAGCATGGACTCAGAAGTTCCAGGCGCTGCGAATCAATGTGCAAGAAAAAATGTAAGCTTTTTATTTTCTTTTTTCTTTTTCTACATCACTAGTATTATATAAATCTATTTTCTGAATGCAAAGTAGTGTGTGTGTGTCTGTGTGTGTTACCTTATCCTTATGATTTATAAAGTATTGATTACCAGCTTATTATGTTGTGTATCATTGGTTCTGATTTTTCACATATAAATTGATGTGGTGAACTAGTCTGTCTCATTAAATACAAATGGATTTTTGCTTAGAGTTGTATATGTTGAAATTGTTGTTCCTGAAGCTTCTTGTTCATTACTACCAAAACTTAATTCCTTTTTTTTTTAAATACAGATGCAAATGTTTAGAGGGAAAAAATAACACTAATTTATCAAATGAGTGGAAGCAGACATTGCCCGATATTGCGAAGAGGCTTGAAGAGGCTATATTCAAAGAGTCCCTTAACAAGGTAAATCAATCTCTTTATTCCTCCCTACAAACTTGTGTAGTGCCATCTTGTGAGCAGGAGGACAATTGATCATGTTGTACATTCTTTTTTGTGCTTTGTGAGCAGGATGACTATATGAGCAAATTTCAGAGTGGGATTCAGAGTCGGCTAAAGTATGTGTTGAATCAAATTAAGCAAAACCAGCAATCGCAATGGCAACATCAACTCCATCAGCAACAGCAACAGACTATGGTGCAACATAACATACAGTCTAATTCCTCAGTATCTGGCATGATGATACCTACGTCTCCTGGCATATCCCACAACCCGACTGGAACCATGCGAATGCCATCCTTAATGGAGAGCAACCAGGGGATTAATCCCACTAGCTTCCCTGCTGGTATGATCTTGAATAGTAGAGATCCCTTTGATCTCTCATCGATCCCTTGTTGTGGTTTTCTTGTGCATGCATACAGTTTCTTTTCTTGTGTGCGTTGTTACTGACGATACCACATTCTTTCCTTTATAGGGATCCCCATGTCTAATGGATACCAGCTCTCACATGGAAACATGTCAATTGATCAGCCGGGAAGCACTTCAATGTCTGCATCAATAGGGGTGCGACATCAGGTTATGCCGCAAATGATACGGACCCCTGGATTTAACTCCACCAGTATCACACAAGTAACCCAACAGACCATGCCTATGAATAATGGGTCTGGAATGCAGTCCCAGAAGCAACAGCAATACATCACTCTCAATGGACAAGTGAGACCTGGCATGCAGTTAGTTCCCATGAATCAGAAGCATTCTTCCCAAGGGTCTGGAGATGGCATGATCAATAATAACAATAGATTAGGGTTGCTTGGTAATAACATGCAACAACAGGTCTCAGAAGGGTACATGGGCATTGGTGGCACATATGGGGACTTTACAAAGCCCTCCAGCAGGGTTTCTCTTCACAGCAGATCCAGCAAAGGATGCCGAGTATGTAAATTTGTTGCCATATTCATTTGTTTTCATTATTGTGCTTGGTAGTTGTAAGTCCCACCAACTCTAACTAGCAGGTGGTCAGATTAGCCGGACATGCCACGCTACTCAAAATCTATTGTATATGCTTCAAACAACAAATCCAAACTGTTTGAAACCTATCTAGTTTACGAGTGATGCGCTTACATGCAATGTTTATAAATTTTTGAATTCATTTAGTACAAAGTCAAGCATCAGAAAATGAAAATTTACAAGTTAATTTTAATGCATTCATTTTTCATCATTTTTTTACCGCTTAACTTTGTACTGAATGGATTCAAATATTTATATATTTAGAATGTAAATGCATCACTCGTGAGGTAAATCGTATTCAACAGTTTGGATTGGATGTTTGAAGCCTATCCGATAAATTTTTACCAGCCAACTCCTATACACACACACACGCACATGTATGCATACATACATGTATGTATGTGACGAACTTCTTGTCATCCTTAAAATGTTATGGGTAACTAAATTATGGAAAATACATTCTAGGGTAACTAAATTATGGAAAAAATGGTTCTCACTTCTCTCTTTTTTTTTCCGCTTTTCCTTTTTGAAGCATCATTGTCTCAACAATGTGTTTCTCTCGATGGGCAATAACACAGTTGCCAAACAAGTTGACACGACCATATCAAGTTCTGGAAACTATTACAATCCTGCAGGCCCATCTAACCTGTCTTCAGCAAGTAATTTAAACAAGATCTCAGCTATTGCAGCATCCCTCCAATCAAAGCCCAGGCCAATGATGATGACGGGTGCCAATCAACTGCACCAGCAGAGCATGCAACAGCAGTATCAGCAACAGCAGCAGCAGCCAATGATGACGAGGGGTGGCAATCAACTGCACCAGCAGAGCATGCAACAACAGAAACAGCAGCTGATGATGATGGGTGGCAATCAACTGCACCAGCAGAGCATGCAACAGCAGTATCAGCAACAGCAGCAGCAGCCAATGATGATGAGGGGTGGCAATCAACTGCACCAGCAGAGCATGCAACAGCAGCAGCAGCCAACGATGACGAGGGTTGGCAATCAATTGCACCAGCAGAGCATGCAACAGTTTCCAATGATGATGATGGATGGCAATCAACTGCACCATCAGAGCATGCAACAGCATCATCAGAAACAGCAGCAGCAACCAATGATGATGATGGGTGGCAATCAACTGCACCAGCAGAGCATGCAACAGCAGCCAATGATGACGAGGGGTGGCAATCAACTGCACCAGCAGTGCATGCAACAGAAGCAGCAGCAGCAGCAACAACAGCAACAACAACCAATGATGATGAGGGGTGGCAATCAACTGCACCAGCAGAGTATGCAACAGAAGCCAATGATGACGAGGGGTGGAAACAACACCTTTTCTAGACAATCCTCTTTGGGCTCAATCAGTTCTTTTGGGGACATTAATACAGACCAAGTAATGGCTGAGAGTGCCCTGCTGACAAATAATCATCTAATGCTCCCTCAACATGCTGATTTCCAGGTGCCATTTGGTAATAATAAGGGAGGCCAGGGACAGTTCTTTGACCCGTTAGCTGGTTGCAATGCATCAAATCAGACTGGCCAGTCTGGTGAATTGTCATCCCTTAATGGGGTGGTGAACAGCCGATCGAGGGGTGGGAATCACCAGCCAGACTTGATACTGGTTCAGCAACAGTCTCAGCAGAGGCCAACTCAGCAGATGCAACAGGTTCAACAACAGATGCAATGGAACAACCACCAGATGGTTACTGATAGTAACAACAGTCACAATAGCAATGCATTGATTGAGAAAAACGAAATTTCTCAAAACAAACTCGACCAGCCTTGCATGACCATATCGTCTGAGGGTGTGCGAGCCCCTGGCCCTTCTGTCACTACTATGGTGGTTCCCGATAAAGGACCCTCCCAGTCCCAGCCCACTCAACGGGAGACACAGTATCTGAACCAGTCGAAACTGATACTATACCTGTTCCATGCGAGATCCTGTCGTGCTCCAGTTGGCCACTGCCCGGAGAAGAGCTGTGCTAAAGCACAACACTTACTCAAACACATTGAAAGATGTAGACAGAAGCAGTGCGAGGTCCACCTTTGTCTGAAAGCCCGTACAGTACTTCTTCATTTACGTGATTGCCATGAAGTGAACTGCCCAGTCTGTAGTCCAGCCCGCAACTTTGTAATCATGGCCAAACACAAGTCGTCCTTGACACTGAAGAGTGGTTGTGGGTCAGAAAAAGGTTTAAATGGAAAGGAGGTCGATAATAATAAGGTGGAGGCTGCAGCTCCAGTTGCTTTACCTGCCTCGGCCCCTCTTGCTTTGAAACATTCACATAAGGGTATGAATCAATTAGACTCATCGTCAGGGGCATTATCAGTTCAGATGGATGCTGAGCCTCTACCAAAGAGGCGAAGGATGGATATGGATATCTCCCTTGTATCAGTCAACAATACAGACCCGTCATTTAGTGCCCTGCAGGAAGAAGCATTTCATATTGAACAACAGAGTACCAGTAATATACCTGCAAAGCAGGAGACATATGTTACGATCGATCCTGCATTGCAAAACTTGCAAATTGCCTCTACAGTGGCTGACATGTCATCAGTTCAGATGGGTTATGGTTTGGATGGGGATGTTAGCATGATAAGATCTTCTCAAACTGATGTGGGTCCTGCTGGTCCATTTTTGTTGGTTGAGAACAAAGAGAGAAATGATGAAAATGCAACAGAGGCAAAACAACAGGAGATGGAGGAGGCTGGGACTTCTGGTTCATCATTGTTGGTTGAGAACGAAGAGAGAAATGATGAAAATGCAACAGAGGCAAAAGCAGAGGAGATGGAGGTGGATAGGGCTGCTGGTCCATCATTGTTGGTCAAGAACGAAGAGAGAAATGATGAAAATGCAACAGAGGCACAACAAGAGGAGATGGAGGAGGATGGGGCTGCTGGTCCATCATTGTTGGTTGAGAACGAAGAGAGAAATGATGACAATGCAACAGAGGCAAAACAAGAGGAGATGGAGGTGGATGGGCCTGCTGGTCCGTCATTGTTGGTTGAAAACGAAGAGAGAAATGATGAAATTGCAACAGAGGCACAACAAGAGGAGATGGAGGAGGATGGGGCTGCTGGTCCATCATTGTTGGTTGAGAATGAAGAGAGAAATAATGAAAATGCAACAGAGGCAAAACAACAGGAGATGGAGGAGGATGGGGCTGCCAGTAAGTCAGGGAAACCTAAGATAAATGGTGTTTCTATGATGGAACTCTTTACGCCGGAGCAAGTTAGAGAACACATCAAAAGTTTGAGACAGTGGGTTGGTCAGGTACATAAGTTTCCTTATTTATCTTTTTTTGAAATATAATTTTGAGGAATGTCCTTTTATAAGATGAGCTTCTGACCGTACTGGCCTCCAGCTTTGTAAATTGTCCTTTTCTAAGGTATATATAAGTGCTTTGCTACATTACGCAACCGTTTTGTGTGTGTGTGTGTGTGTGTGTGTGTTGGCATTGAGGTGGGGGCTGGGTATGGTCATGCTAACAACTTTTCTTTGTTTCTTTTGCGATCACATTACTCTGTATCTTTTGTAATGGAAGAAAATGGTGAAAAATGGAAAAATATATTTCTCCTACTGAGGTGTCTGTATCCGCCTTAACTCCATCTTTTGTTTGGTTGCTCAAGTGTGAAGGGGTTTACTCCACCTCTACTCCACAACCAAACATGGTCTAGATGAATAACTTATGTGGTTTGTGATGTAGAGCAAATCAATGGCTGAGAAGAACCAGGCTATCTCGATGAATGAGAACTCATGCCAGCTGTGTGCTGTTGAGAAGCTGACCTTCGAGCCACCGCCAATCTACTGCACCCCATGTGAGGACCGTATAAAGCGCAATGCAATGTACTGTACAATCTGCATTGGTGGGCAGAGGCATTATATTTGTATCTCATGCTTCAACACAGCTAGAGGAACCATAAATATTGAGGGCCATGATGTCCCCAAGAGAAGCGTCGAGAAGAAAAGGAACGATGAGGAGACTGAAGAAGCGGTACATTTCTCTGTTCTTTCAATCAAGGATTGTAGTATAGGGACTAGGAAAGATACCAGACTTGTATTGGTGTGGGATCGCGATAGTATCTTCTTTTAATTTTCTTTTCATTTTTTTTGGGTTTAGCAATTTGCTCGATGAATCTCTAAGAGTAAGAGTAGAGTTTTGTGGACTGAATGCTTGATGTGATTTAACCCCTTTTGCATCATTAGTCCAATAGGAGAATCCAAGTCATGCTAGTCCAATAAGAGATCTTGTTGCTTATTTCCCTTTTTTGGGTTTGCAAGATTAAATTTGTCAATAACATGGTATCTTTTAAAGCTTTTTTTTTTAATTACATTATCTTTTCACTGCGAACTAACCAATAAGCCATCTTCTCTACAGTGGGTGCAATGTGACAAGTGTGAGGCATGGCAGCACCAAATATGTGCTCTGTTTAATGGGCGTAGGAATGATGGCGGCCAAGCTGAGTACACCTGCCCAAATTGCTACATTCAAGAGGTAGAAACAGGTGAGCGCAAACCACTACCCCAGAGTGCTGTGCTCGGTGCCAAGGATCTACCGCGCACAATCTTGAGTGACCACATAGAGAATTGGCTCTTCAAGCGGCTGAAGCAGGAAAGGCAGGACCGAGCCAACCATTTTGGAAAGAGCTTTGATGAGGTACCAGGAGCAGAGGAACTTGTTGTTAGAGTTGTATCATCTGTTGACAAGAAATTAGAGGTGAAGCCAAGGTTTTTAGAGGTATTTCAGGAGGAAAACTATCCGACTGAATTTCCCTACAAATCTAAGGTATGCGGAGAAGATCATTTTTCGAGGATTATTTGGTTTTTCATTTTCTATGAAATGTCAGTTTTTTTTTACTGAATTTCTGGTTTTACTTTCTAGGCAATATTGCTGTTTCAAAAGATTGAGGGTGTAGAAGTGTGCATTTTTGGTATGTATGTACAAGAGTTTGGCATGGAATGTGCCTTTCCAAACCAACGGCGTGTTTACCTGTCTTATCTGGATTCAATCAAGTACTTCAGGCCTGAGATCAGAACAGTCAGTGGGGAGGCTCTTCGCACGTTTGTCTATCACGAAATTATGGTATAGTCGCTTGTTCGACCTTGAAAAATTACATATAGTTTGCCTATTTTCCAATTAAACAGGCGGTTTTGATATAATACATAATTAATAATTGGTTCCTATAATATTTCCAGATTGGATACCTTGAATATGTCAAAAGGCGTGGATTCACGAGCTGCTACATATGGGCCTGTCCCCCTCTCAATGGCGAAGATTACATCTTATACTGCCATCCTGAGATTCAAAAGACCCCTAAATCTGACAAATTGGTTGAATGGTATGTGTTATCCCAGTAAGTTGAAGTCAAGATTGCATTCATTGTACATGTTACATTGTTACTAAACATATTGTACATCTTATATATGTTTTGAAGGTACTTGTCTATGTTGAAGAAGGCAGTGAAAGAGAACATAGTGGTTGACTTAACAAATATGTATGATCACTTCTTCACACATCAGAGGGAGTCCAGGGCAAAGGTGACTGCAGCCCGTCTTCCTTATTTTGATGGCGACTACTGGCCAGGAGCTGCAGAATTCATGATTACCAAACTGCACCAGGAGGAAGATGAACGCAAACAGCACAAGAAGGGTAGGATGAAGACCAAGCACGCCCTTAAGGCTGTTGGCCACACTGATCTAAGCAGCAATGCCTCAAAGGATGCCATGTTGATGCACAAGGTATTCTATTCCTAGTCTTTTTGTTTTTAAGCAGTAACACCTTAATGATTCCTTAATAATTGTCTTATCCTTTTTTTGTGTTTATTCCTTGTGAAGCTGGGCAAAATCTTATTTCCTATAAGGGAAGGCTTGATCATGGTTCATCTGCAGCATCCCTGCAACCACTGTTGCATACTTATGGTGTCTGGTACACGCTGGGTGTGCAATAGTTGCCGATATTTCAACCTATGTGATAGGTGAGCATAATAATTGATAGCATTATTCATGAAAATTTTCTGTATAAAAAAAACATCTTGTTGCTGCGTGATAGCTGTCATGAAAATTTTTCTGTATGAAAATATTTCATCTACTGTCTTGTATGAATAATCTTCTCTCTCCATGATAGCTGTCATAATGCGGAGAAAATGCGTGAGGACAAGGAGAGGCACCCGACCGATAGTAGGGAGAAACACACTTTCAGACCAGTAAGTTTTCTCTTTCTTGGAATCTCTTTCAGTAGAGCTTTATCTTGATATTATTATTTATCGTACTTTTTATATTGTGTTCCTATTTTAGCATTTCGCAACTTAAAAATCCTGATTACGTATTGTTTCTTTCAGTTGGAGATATCTGGCGTGCCCAGTGACACGAAGGATAAGGATGATATCCTCCAAAGTGAGTTTTTTGATACAAGACAGTCATTTCTCTCACTATGCCAGGGCAACCATTATCAGTATGACACTCTTCGAAGTGCAAAGCACTCATCAATGATGATGCTTTACCACCTTCACAACCCAACAGCGCCAGCCTATGTGACTACATGCAATATTTGTAGCCATGACATCGAGGTTGGCCAGGGCTGGCGCTGTGAGGTCTGCCCTGACTTTGATGTTTGCAACTCATGCTACCAGAAAGAGGGGGTGGTTAATCATCCCCACAAGTTGACAAACTACCCCTCGAATGCTGAAAGGGATGCACAGAACAAGGAGGCTCGGCAGAAGCGGGTTTTACAGGTACATTGTTTATTGACTTGCTTGTTGGCTGCAATTTTGATATTTTGGATTCTTCTTTGACCTACTGTGTAATGGGGGTAGGATATTTTTTAATTTTAGATTCAAGTCTTGATGCTTGATCAAGAACTGTAGTTGTTTGAAAAAAAGTTGTAGCATTAGTAGGATATTCGGATTTGATGATGGACAATTTGGGTGGCAAGACTTAATGCCTTTTGTGAAAATGCATGCCTACTGGGCTGTGGGTGTATAAAATATGAATGTTACTATTATACTAGATGCAAATAAAAGTCCTTCTGGTAACTTTTATGCAATAATCATTAGTAATTATTGCACTGCCATTTGTATGAAGAATTTACAAAATGAATTATCTAATTTAAACATCTATTTTACCTAATGCAGCTGAGAAAGATGTTGGAACTGCTGGGGCACGCCTCAGAGTGCCGGTCCCCACAATGTCAATACCCGAATTGCCGCAAGATAAAGGGGCTGTTCCGCCATGGAGTAGATTGCAAAGTTCGTATCAATAATGGTTGTGGTCTCTGCAAGAATATCTGGTACCTTCTTCAACTCCATGCGCGTGCTTGCAAGGAGACTGTGTGCAATGTACCCCGCTGCAAGTGAGTGAAATAAATTCTTGATTTTATTATTTTCTGCTGTCATATTTTCAAATATTGTTTGCTTTGCTTTTACAAAAGTGGGAAAATACATTCCAAAGTGGTTCTATAAAATAATTTTTTACTGTCTATAGCATAGCAATTATAACATACAGGATATCTACAATTAAAGCAAAGATTAAAAAAAAGGACTGAAACGGAGATTATGAAAAAGTAATATAGGGTCGGTACTGTCAAATATTTTAGAGTTTGGTTAGATGTTACTCAATTTGTGGTTGGCAAAAATGTATTTATTATGAATGGGTTTCATCTTTGATCAACTTGTAATTTAAATACAGGGACTTGAAGGAACAAATGCAGAGGGTTCAAAAGCAGTCTGAGTCAAGGCGTCGGGCTGCTGTTAATGAGATGATAAGGCAATGCGCTGCAGAAGTTTCTGAAAACAATGACACTTAGAACAGTCATCAACAGAATTAATGTAGATACTCAGAGTCATACCTCCATTGTGTCATATACTGGAATGCGTTTTTTTTTGAGAATCTGATAGAGGCTATCAGAGTTACATCTGTTACATGAAAACAACAATTACAAAAGTGAATACATCCTATCTTCCCTGATGCTATGTTAGCAATGTTTCAACCAGATATAACTCTCCTGTACCGCCCTTTGGCCAATAGAACCGGTGGTTTACTCTTGCCTTCAAAGATCCTGGAATTGCGTTCCTTCCATAACAGCCAACATGATGCCCAGTAAATTACTTCCCATTTTTTCTTTCCTATACAGCCTCTGTGCATGGCCGAATATATATATAAGTGTTCTGTACCGAATCCCTTGGCCTCATGAGGGTAGACCCCGAACTTCTAGAAATTGCATTCCAATACGATATTGCAAAAGGGCAATTGAAGAACAAATGCATTGCTGTCTCTAGCCTGCTTTGAGAACACAGTGCACAGCTCAATTCACATGTGAAGCCCCTTTTGAGCAAGACCTCTTGAGTAAGAATTTTGCCTTTGAGCATTAAGTATGCAAAGATCTTGACCGTTGGAGGCATCTTAATGGACCAGGTCGATTTGTGACGCCACTTGAGTTTACCGGCTGTTATTAGTGTTTGGTACAGTGATTTTGCTGAGTAGACCCCATATGGGTCCCACCTCCACACAATACAGTCCGGTTCTGCACTAAGCACTATTCCAGCTGTTTCGGGTAAGTCTTGTAATGTTGCCTCACATAGGGATATACCTGTGTGTTGTATGCCCCAACTCGTGTTGGCAAGCGGTGGAAACGTCCAAGAGTCCATCCAGTATGATATGGTCGTGCCATTGCCAATGCGCCAATTTGTGCTCCAAAGGAAAATTGGTTTAATCTTGTGCATATACTGGAATGCTAACTAGATCCTTTGGTGCAACAACCTTGGAGCAACCTTTTTGGCCTCCAACCCAATTTTTCATGCACGCACGAAGCACATAGAGATTGACTTTCATTTTGTTCGTGAGAAAGTCACATCAAAGGTTTTGGTTGTTCGGTTTATTATTTGTTCAAAAGGCCAACTAGCAGATCTTTTCACCAAGGGGTTGCCAGCATCACGCTCAACATGCTTCGATCCAAGCTTCACATCGCACCTTCCCCGTGTTCGGATTGAGGGTGGGTGGGGGGGTGGTATTAGAGGAAGCTTACCAGTAAGTTAGAATCAGTGTAATAGGAAGTTTACCAGTCGGTTAGGAATATTGCTAGGAATGATTTGACTGGTAAAACCCAATAGGTAGAAGCTTAAGTGAGTTGGTTAGTCTGTTAACCAATTATGTAAATCACCTATAGAAAGAGATGTACAAAGAAAAACAAAGAATCAAAATACAATTCATTCAGCTCTCTCTCTCTCTCTCTCTCTTCTCCATGTCTCTATCGCAATACCTAACAATTTAATAACTTAACACAAAATTTTGATAAATCAAATGAAAGAAAAATGACCTCCTATAAATAAACATCGAACTAATTTGGTTCGGCTGTGTAAGTATTCTGCAAAGTCAGATACATGATTGATTGAAACTTCGGGTGCGAATTTGCTGCGATTCTGAGGGATCGCAGAACCCTGCGATTCTAATTTCAACCGTTCAAACGATGAACCCAGAATTCTTTGGAGAAGTCTGTTTTTGTGCATGAATCTCGAAACATGTGAACAGTTGAGATTGGAATCGCAAGGACCCTGCGATCCTCTGGGATCGCAGCAGATTTATTTCCTTGAAACTTCTGGGTTCATGTCTAATCAAGGCGTTTGAATCTGTTAGGCTCAGACCAAAATTGAAAATAATATTGCCAAAAACAGAAGCTGGTAAGATTTCAATTTCTTCGTAAAAAGATCAGTCCCAGTCAATTAATCGCCGATTTTTTATTAATAGAAAAAAATAAAACAAATATGAAAAAAAGATACATTCCTATAAAATCTCGTTTCATAGAAATAACAGCGTCTGACGGGACAGACATTCCTGTCCATTGTCACACTAATCAAATGACCAAACAAACTATAATTAGCAATGAAACAAACCATAATCATAAATGAAAATGAACCGAAAAAATGGTGAACAGGAAATTTTAACCCGTCTTGAAAAAAATAAAAAATAAACTTGAACGGAAATGTCTATCCTGTTCTTGTGGAGTTGCATGGCTTATTTCTATGTCGGACAATTTATCTTTTTTATCAATAGAAGTTCATATAAAATCATGAACTTCATACAAACTCTAAATTTTTTATCAATTGATCATTAGCAACAAGTGTCTTTTACATTAAACTCGAGTATGGATCTCTTTCTTTCTCTTTTTTTTTTCTGGAACATGACAGAATCTCTGGATGGGACGGTTTGTACCGTCCGAGTTTCAATTTTTTTTTTCCGGACGGGATAAAGATTCCTGGCCACTATTGTTTTATGTTTATTTTCCATGATCTGATTATGATTTGAATTAAGTCATTCCTATAAATCGACATTTTTTTTAGAATGTACCCCTTTTTATTTTATTTTTCACTTTTTCTATTAATAAAAAAATAGCAATTGATCGGATTCTAATATATTCAAATATGAATTCATTATAATTTACGAGATCTACCTACGTATGGTTTGATATCTAATAAAAATTTAAGGATCTAAATTGGAATTCGGATCGATTTTTTTAATGAAATCAAACTCCTAATTTGTCCAATTTTTTTTTTTTAAATTGAAAACAAATTGACCTATTTGAATGCCTTTGCATTTACGTAAGTTTATTCCGTGTTTATTCACATTAAGATTTCTAGAATTATATATATTTAGCTACAATTATTTACGGACCGTGCCTTTTTGTTAGGGATAATAATTTTATATTAGGCATATTTGGGTTATTTCAGATTTTAATTATTTATTTTTGTCTAATTCTAGAAACACAAGAAATAATTATCTCTTATACAATTATCAAGAACCAACTCTTTTAAAAAAAAAGTAAATTAATATTTTTAATCTATTCATAGTCCAATTAAGCAAAAATATACAAATTATTCTTCAAAAATTACATTCCCAACAAAACTCCAAAAATATGCAGCCCAAAATAGATGCTTTTTATTTTTATTTTCTCCAACCGATTTATTAACAATCAGATAGATAAATAAAGATCTGACGAACCCATCTTTCTTCTTCTTTTAATTAAGAAAGAAAGAATTGGCAAGGAATGGTGAAATAGAGGAATGAATTAAGCTGACCAAGGTAATATTTTCTAAAAATCAATTTATTATATAATTGATACTTTAGATTCAAAACTTCTAAAACATGCATGTGAAGCAATGTTCTAAATAGCGCGCTATAGCGTTTTCGGACCAAAAAAACTATGACGCTATGGCCATATAGCGCCGCTATATGGCCATAGCGCTGTTTTTTCAGCCATTCCGCTATGACACGATAAACGCTACTTAAACCTTTGATGTGAAGCCATAATAAATTATTGTATCAATTGTTATTATTGTCAAATTTAATCATATAATATAAACTTATTTATATTTTAACTAATGAATGTTTATATATGTGTGAAGTATACTTAATTCAATATACGAATTTAATTAATTACTTTATAATGTGATCATCTATTATAATTTTCATATAGTATTTAATATTATATTTTATTTGATAATATTTGTTTTAATTCATAATGAAGTTCCTTCTCCAATATGTATCTTTTTTTTTTCTTTGTGAAGCCTTAAAAATAATTCTAATAATACATGAAGTGAATTAAGTCTTTTGTGTATTTCTCATCTGTCTTATTTATTTCTTCTCATTTTTATTAATCGGATGGGTCATATGTCATTCACATATTTCCTTATTTAAAATAAAAAATATGTAAGATACAATATAATCCTCAAATATATCCAACTCTTTTGTATTCTTATGTATGAAATCATCACTTGAGAGTAGGTCCGATGGGCATCGGACCTACTTTGTTTCTATGGGTTTAATCACCGTCGATTTGCTTTAAGATTTGTGCAGAACACTTTAAACTTCGTGTGTGTCTGTTTTAATTTTCGTGTGCACAAATCTTAAATTAGATCGAACGGTCATCATGCTCGTTGAACCTAAAAGTAGGTCCGATGGGCATCGGACCTACTCCGTTCTCTGAAATCATATAGAAATTCTACGAGCAAACAATTAATGAAAACACAATTAAACCACTATCTCATACACAATTAGCATCAACTAATTTCTCTATTCTTACTAAAAATACTACTTTTTTTTAAATACATAAATTAATATTTAACTAACCACCGGAGCCGGTGATCCAAAGCGTAGGCAGGTACTAATTGCAATTGTTTTAGGATTCAAATCAGCTGAAATTCGAGATACATTATCAGTATTGTTGAAATTTCTGAAATTTCGAATCCAGCCATTCAATTTTTTCTGTACACACATTTCAAAACAGTTAGTTTTTCTGTGCACGTATCTCAAGACAGTTCAACGGCTGGATTCGGAATTTCAGAAATTTCAGCATTACTATTCATGATTGATTTCAGCAGATTTGAATCCCTTGTTTTAAGTACGGTACATTACAATCAAACAAACAGTAGAATAATGCGAGAGGAATTGGGATGTATCGAATCCCAATTTTGACTTGGTCAAAATAAAGTAATAGACGAAAGAGAAAGAGTTCGGGCAACTCGGGCAGCACTTCGAACAAGGAGACCGCGACTGCAGGATGGGGCCAGAGAATCAGAAATGGAGACGAAGAATGAAAAGAAACTGGAGGAGAACGCGGATGGATTGTCAAGAAACTAGTTATGTCAGGCCATTCAATTGAGAAATCAGAAATCTCATTGTGCAGTTTAGTGTAATTCTTTCTTAGATGTAATTACACCGTCACCTCTCAATCAATCGAGTTGGATCCTAACAGTTTTCAGTAGAAATGAGAGCTTATCTAAATTTATCTGATTCTTTGGGTAGGGCTCCTCTATTTTATAAAGGGTCCTGATTGGTGTTGCCATTGACTATCACATTGTTAATTGATTTCGTTTTATATGATTTTCAGGTGTGAGGTGCGAGTTGAATAAGATTGAATGCATGCTTTTGAGCAGTTGGTTTGAAAAATTGCCTAGTAATCAACATGATGCAAAATCATACTGGCAATATCAGCATGGACTCAGAGTTCCAGGCGCTGCGAATCAATATGCAAGACAAAATGTCAGCCTTTCTTTTTCTTTTTCTGTTTCTTTTTCTACAGCACTAGTATTATATAAATCTATTGTCTGAATGCAAAGTAGTGTGTGTGTGTCTGTGTGTGTTACCTTATCCTTATATATTAAAAAGTATTGCTTACCAGCTTATTCTCTTGTGTTTAATTGGTTCTGATTTCTCATAGATAAGTTGATGTGGTTAACTAGTCTGTCTCATTTTATACAAATAGATTTATGTTTGAGTTGTATATGTACAAATTATTGTTCCTGAAGCTTCTTGTTCATTACTACCAAAAATTATTATTATTTTTTTTAAATACAGATGCAAATGTTTAGAGGGAATGCATAACACTAATTTATCAAATGAGTGGAAGCAGACATTGTCCGATATTGCGAAGAGGCTTGAAGAGGCTATATTCAAAGAGTCCCTTAACAAAGTAAATCAATCTCTTTATTCCTCCCTACAAACTTGTGTAGTGCTATCTTGTGAGCAGGAAGACAATTGATCATGTTCTACATTTTTTTTTTTATTTGTGAGCAGGATGACTATATGAGCAAATTTCGGAGTGGGATTCAGAGTCGGGTAAAGTATGTGTTGAATCAAATTAAGCAAAACCAGCAATCGCAATGGCAACATCAACTCCATCAGCAACAGCAACAGACTATGGTGCAACATAACATACAGTCTAATTCCTCAGTATCTGGCATGATGATACATACGCCTCCTGGCATATCCCACAACCCGACTGGAACCATGCGAATGCCATCCTTAATGGAGAGCAACCAGGGGATTAATCCCACTAGCGTCCCTGCTGGTATGATCTTGAATAGTAGAGATCCCTTTGATGTCTCATCGATCCCTTCTTGTGATTTTCTTGTGCGCTCCTGCACATGCTGCAGTACATCTCCATTCCTTAAATGAACCAATAACAGTTCCTTTAATGAAACCAATAACTCTTACCATTATTCAAAATGTAATGTATTATCTGGACTTGACTTTGTTTTGCATGTGAAATTGAAGTGGTTGTGTAAGTACCACCAGAACTTTCATAGAACTTTTCTTTACCATGCGCCAGGGGCGGAGCCAGACTTCCGAACTATGGGGTCAATCATATAAAAATTTTCTATAGAGAATGGGGGTCAATTTTACAATATCATGCCATTTCACTCTAAATTATATACAAAATCACACCTAAATACAAAAAAATGGGGGTCAATTGACCCCCATTTCCTCTTAATCCCTCCGCCCCTGCCATGCACAATGCACTAGCGTAAATTTTTGGCAAATTGCATGCATACAGTTTCTTTTCTTGTGTGTGTTGTTACTGACGATACCATATTCTTTCCTTTATAGGGATCCCCATGTCTAATGGATACCAGCTCTCACATGGAAACATGTCAATTGATCAGCCGGGAAGCACTTCAATGTCTGCATCAATAGGGGTGCGACATCAGGTTACACCGCAAATGATACGGACCCCTGGATTTAACTCCACCAGTACCACACAAGCAACCCAACTGACTATGCCTATGAATAATGGGTCTGGGATGCTGTCCCAGAAGCAACAGCAATACAACACTCTCAGTGGACAAGTGAGACCTGGCATGCAGTCAGTTCCTATGAATCAGAAGCATTCTTCCCAAGGGTTTGAAGATGGCATGATGAATAATAACAGTAGATTAGGGTTGCTTGGTAATAACATGCAACAACTGATGAATGGACAAGGACTGTCAAAAGGGTACATGGACATTGGTGGCACATATGGGAACTTAACAAAGCCCCTCCAGCAGGGTTTCTCTCCACAGCAGATTCAACAAAGGATGCCGAGTATGTAAATTTTTTGCCATATATGTTTGTTTTCATTGTCAAGCTTAGTAGTTGCAAGTCCCACCAACTCTAACTAGCTGGTGGTCAGAGCTTTTGCAAATTGCAACACACACACACATATGTATATACAAATGTATGCGACAAACTTCCTGTCATCTTTAAAATGTGTCATTAAACAATAGAAAATACATTCTAGGGTAACTAATTATGGAAAAAAGGTTCTCACTTCTCTCTCTTTTTTTCCCCTTTTTCCTTTTTGAAGCATCATTGTCTCAACAAGGTGTTTCTCTGATGGGCAATAACACAGTTACCAAACAAGTTGACGTGACCATGTCAAGTTCTGGAAACTGTTACAATCCTGCAGGCCCGTCTAACATGTCTTCAGCAAGTAATGTAAACAAGATCTCAACTGTTGGAGCATCCCTCCAATTAAAGCCCAGGCCAATGATGACGAGGGGTGGCAATCAACTGCACCAGCAGAGCATGCAACAGCAGCAACAGCAGCCAATGATGGCAAGGGGTGGCAATCAACTGCACCAGCGGATCATGCAACATAAGCATCAGCAGCAGCAGCCAATGATGATGAGGGGTGGCAATCAATTGCACCAGCAGAGCATGCAACAGCAGCAGCCAATGATGATGAGGGGTGGCAATCAACTGCAGCAGAGCATGCAACAGCAGCCAATGATGACGAGGGGTGGAAACTTTTCTAGACAATCCTCTTTGAGCTCAATCGGTTCTTTGGGGGGCATTAATACAGACCAAGTAATGGCTGAGAGTGCCCTGCTGACGAATAATCATCTAATGCTCCCTCAACTTGTTGATTTCCAGATGCCATGTGGTAATAATAAGGGAGGCCAGGGACAGTTCTTTGGCCCGTTAGCTGGTTCCAATGCATTAAATCAGACTGTCCAGTCTGATGAATCATCATCCCAAAATGGGGTTGTGAATGGCCGATCGAGGTGTGGGGTCCACCAGCCAGACTCGATGCTGGTTCAACAAGAGTCTCAGTGGAGGCCAACTCAGCAGATGCAACGGAACAACCACCAGATGGTTCCTGATAGTAACAACAACAGTCACAATAGCAATGCATTGATTGAGAAAAACCAAATTTCTCAAAACAAACTCGACCAGCCTTGCATGACCATATTGTCAGAGGGTGAGCGGGCCCCTGGTCCTTCTGTCACTACTATGCTGGTTCCGAATAAAGGATCCTCCCAGTCCAAGCCCTCTCATCGGGAGACAAAGTACCTATACCACATTAAACTGATACTATTCCTGTTCCATGCGAGATCCTGTCCTGCTCAAGCTGGCCACTGCCGTGAGAAGAACTGTGTTAAAGCACAAGAAATGTATAAACACATTGAAAGATGTTGTAAGAAGCAGTGCCAGGTCCACCTTTGTCTGGAAGCCCAGACGGTTCTTCTTCATTTTCATAATTGCCAGGAAGAGAACTGCCCAGTCTGTATCCCAGCCCACAAGTTTATAAACATGGCCAAACACAAGTCCTTGACACTGAAGAGTGGCTGTGGCTCAAAAAAAGGTTTAAATGAAAAGGAGGTCGATAATAATAAGGTGGAGACTGCGTCCCCAGTTGCTTTACCTGCCTCTGCCCCTGCCCCTCTTGCTTTGAAACATTCACAGAAGGGTATGAATCAATTAGACTCATCGTCAGGGGTATTATCAGATCAGATGGATGTCGAGCCTCTACCTAAGAGGCCAAGGATGGATATGGATATCTCCTCTGTATCAATCAACAATGCAAAACCGTCCTTTAGTGCCCTGCAGGAAGCATTTCCTATTGAACAACAGAGTACCAGTAATATACCTGCAAAGCAGGAGACAGATGTTACAATTGATCCTGCATTGCAAAACTCGCAAATTGTCTCTACAGTACCTGACACGTCATCAATTCAGATGGGCTATGGTTTGGATGGGTGTATTAGCATGATAAGGTCTTCTCAAAGTGATGTGGGTCCTGCCGGTCCATCTTTGTTGGTTGACAACAAAGAGAGAAATTATGAAAATGCAACAGAGGCAAAACAAGAGGAGATGGAGGAGGATGTGGCTGCTGGTTCATCATTGTTGGTTGAGAACAAAGAGAGAAATGATGAAAATGAAACAGAGGCAAAACAAGAGGAGATGGAGGAGGATGGAGCTGCCAGTAAGTCAGAAAAACGCTTGATAAATGGTGTTTCTATGACAGAACTCTTTACGCCGGAGCAAGTTAGAGAACACATCAATAGTTTGCGGCAGTGGGTTGGTCAGGTACATAGTTTTCCTTATTTCTTTTTATGAAATATAATTTGAGAAATTTCCTTTTATAAGACGAGCTTCAGACCGTACTTGCCTCCAGCTTTGTAAATTGTGCATTTCTAAGGTACTTATAAGTGCTTTGCTACATTACGCAACCGTTTTTTTTTTTTGTTGGCATTGAGGTGGGGGCTGGGTATGATCATGCTAACAAATTTTCTTTGTTTCTTTTGTGATCACATTACTGGCTGTATCTTGTTGTAATGGAAGAAAATGGTAAAAAATGGAAATATATATTTCTCCTACTGAGGTGTCTGTATCAGCCTTAACTCCATTTTACTACTCCTGTTTTACACTTTGTTTGGTTCCTTAAGTGTGAAGGGGTTTACTCCACAACCAAACATGACATAGATGAATAACTTCTCTTTGAGAAACATGTGCATTGTTTATTATATTTTGAATAATAACAGTTTATTTGGTTTGTGATGCAGAGCAAATCAAAGGCCGAGAAGAACCAGGCCATCTTGATGAATGAGAACTCATGCCAGCTGTGTGCTGTTGTGAAGCTGACCTTCGGGCCACCTCCAATCTACTGCACCCCATGTGGGTACCGTATAAAGCGCAACGCAATGTACTATACAATCGTCATCAATGGGCAGAGGCACTATATTTGTATCTCATGCTTCAACGGAGCAAGAGGTGAAACCATAAAGATTGAGGGCCATGATGTCCCCAAGAGAAGCGTCGAGAAGAAAAGGAATGATGAGGAGACTGAAGAAGCGGTATATCTCTCTTTTCATTCAACCAAGGATTGTAGTATAGGGACTAGGGAGGGTACCAGACTTGTATTGGTATGGGTTCGCGATAGTATCTTCTTTTAATTTTCTTTTCCCTTTTTTTTGGGTTTAGCAATTTGCTCGATGAATCTCTAAGAGTAAGAGTAAGTTTTGTGGACTGAATGCTTGATGTGATTTAACCCCTTTTGCATCATTAGTCCAATAGGAGAATCCAAGTCATGCTAGTCCAATAAGAGATCTTGTTGTTTATTTCCATTTTTTGGGTTTACAAGATTAAATTTGTCAATAACATGGTATCTTGTAAAGTTTTTTTTTTTTAAATTCTATTATATTTTCACTGAGAACTAACCAATAAGCCACCTTCTCTACAGTGGGTGCAATGTGACAAGTGTGAGGCATGGCAGCACCAAATATGTGCTCTGTTTAATGGGCGTAGGAATGATGGCGGCCAAGCTGAGTACACCTGCCCAAATTGCTACATTCAAGAGGTAGAAACAGGTGAGCGCAAACCACTACCCCAGAGTGCTGTGCTCGGTGCCAAGGATCTACCACGCACAATCTTGAGTGACCACATAGAGAATCGGCTCTTCAAGCGGCTGAAGCAGGAAAGGCAGGACCGAGCCAACCATTTTGGAATGAGCTTTGATGAGGTACCAGGAGCAGAGGAACTTGTTGTTAGAGTTGTCTCATCCGTTGACAAGAAATTAGAGGTGAAGCCAAGATTTTTAGAGGTATTTCAGAAGGAAAACTATCCAACTGCGTTTCCCTACAAATCTAAGGTGTGCTGAGAAGATCATTTTTTGAGGATTATTTGGTTTTTCATTTTCTATGAAATGTCTTTTTTTTTTTTTTACTAAATTTTTGGTTTTACTTTCTAGGCAATATTGTTGTTTCAAAAGATTGAGGGTGTAGAGGTGTGCATTTTTGGTATGTATGTGCAAGAGTTTGGCACGGAATGTGCCTTTCCAAACCAACGGCGTGTTTATCTGTCTTATCTGGATTCAATCAAGTACTTCAGACCTGAGATCAGAACTGTCAGTGGAGAGGCTCTTCGCACATTTGTCTATCACGAAATTCTGGTATAGTCACTTGTTCGACCTTGAGAATTTACATATAGTTTGCCAATTTTGCAATTAAACAGGCTATTTTGATATAATACATAATTAATAATTGGTTCATATAATATTTCCAGATTGGGTACCTTGAATATGTCAAAAGGCGTGGATTTACAAGCTGCTATATATGGGCCTGTCCCCCTCTCAAGGGCGAAGATTACATCTTATATTGCCATCCTGAGATTCAAAAGACCCCTAAGACTGACAAATTGCGTGAATGGTATGTGTTATCCCCAGCATGTTAAAGTCAAGATTGTATTCATTGTACATGTTACTAAACCATGTCTATTCTATGTTTTGAAGGTACTTGTCTATGCTGAAGAAGGCAGTAAAAGAGAACATAGTGGTTGACCTAACAAATATGTATGACCACTTCTTCACAAATCAGAGGGAGTCCAGGGCACAGGTGACCGCAGCCCGTCTGCCTTATTTTGATGGTGACTATTGGCCAGGAGCTGCAGAAGACATAATTACCCAACTGTGCCAAGAGGAAGATGACCGTAAACAGAATAAGAAGGGTAATATGAAGAAAACCACTATCACCAAGCGCGCCCTTAAGCCTGCTGGCTACACCGATCTAAGCGTTAATGCCTCAAAGGATGCCATGGTTATGCACAAGGTATGTATGGGCAACTCTTTTTTTATTTTTATTTTTCCTTCATGATTCCTTAATTATCTAAGCGTTAATGCCTCAAAGGATGCCATGGTTATGCACAAGGTATGTATGGGCAACTCTTTTTTATTTTTATTTTTCCTTCATGATTCCTTAATTATTGTCTGATCTTTTTTTGTATATTCCTTGTGAAGCTGGGCGAAACAATATTTAAAATGAGGGAAGACTTAATCATGGTTCATCTCCAGCATCCCTGCAACCACTGTTGCATACTTATGGTGTCTGGTACATGCTGGGTGTGCAATAGTTGTCGATATTTCAATCTATGTGAGAGGTGAGCATAATAATTGATAACCTTATTCATGAAAATTTTCTGTATAAAAAAACATCCTGTTGTTGACCGAACATTATCAAAAATGATAATTTCATCCTTCTGGTTGACTTTTGCATTTATTCATCTACTGCCTTGTATGAATAATCTTCTCTCTGCATGATAGCTGTTATAACACTGAGAAACTGCGTGAGGACAAGGAGAGGCACCCGA
This sequence comes from Carex parvula, assembly GCA_025461045.1. Taxonomy (NCBI): domain Eukaryota; kingdom Viridiplantae; phylum Streptophyta; class Magnoliopsida; order Poales; family Cyperaceae; genus Carex; species Carex parvula. The sequence continues at coordinate 18,752 of JAJGRW010002189.1, read as the reverse complement.
CCCATAGCAGGGAGAAACACACTTTCAGACCTGTAAGTTTTCTCTTTCCTGGATTCTCTTACAGCAGAGCTTTACCTTGATATTATTATTTATGGTACTTTTTATATTGTGTTCTTATTTTAGCATTTTTTTCACATGAGAACATAATAATGAAATTTAATTGCAACTTGTAAATCCTGATTACGTGCTTTTTCTTTTAGATGGAGATATCTGGCGTGCCGAATGACACAAAGGACAAGGATGATATCCTCGAAAGTGAGTTCTTTGATACAAGGCAGGCATTCCTCTCACTTTGCCAGGTCAACCACTATCAGTACGACACCCTTCGAAGTGCAAAACACTCGTCAATGATGGTGTTGTACCACCTTCACAACCCAACAGCGCCGGCCTATTTGACCACATGCACTGTTTGTAGCCATGAAATTGAGGCTGGTCAGGGCAAGCGCTGTGAGGTTTGCCCTGACTTTGATGTTTGCAACTTATGCTATCAGAAAGAGGAGGTGGTTAATCATCCCCACAAGTTAACAAACCGCCCCTCGAGTGCTGAAAGGGATGCGCAGAATAAGGAGGCTCGGCAGAAGCGGGTTTCACAGGTACATTGTTTATTGACTACTTGCTTGTTGGCTGCTGTGCTGTTTGAATACACTGCAACTTTGATATTTTTTATTGTTCTTTGTTCTACTGTGTAATGGGGGGGGGGTTAGGATATTTTTTAATTTTAGATTCAAGTCTTGATGCTTGATGAAGAACTGTAGTTGTTTGAAATAGAAGTTGTAACAATATATTAGTAGGATATTTTGATGATGGAAATTTTTGGGGGTAAGAATTAATGCCATTTGTAAAAATGCATGCTTACTGGGCTGTGGGTGTACAAAAATATGAATGTTACTATTATACTAGATGCAAATGAAAATATTTCTGGTAACTTCCATGCCATAATGCCATTAGTAATTGTTGCACTGCCATTAGTATGAAGAATTAACAAAATGAATTACCTAATTTAAACATCTATTTTGCCTAATGCAGCTGAGAAAGATGTTGGAGCTGCTGGGGCACGCCTCAGAGTGCCGGTCCCCAGGCTGTCTATACCCGAACTGCCGCAAGATAAAGGGGCTGTTCCGCCATGGAGTAAATTGCACAGTTCGTATTTATAAAGGTTGTCGTCTCTGCAAGAAGATATGGTACCTTCTTCAACTCCATGCACGTGCTTGCAAGGAGACTGTGTGCAATGTACCCCGCTGCAAGTGAGTGAAATGAATTCTTGCTTTTATTATTTTCTGCTGTTATATATGGTAAATCTTGTTTGCTTTGCTTTAGTCATTTAGTGAGTGTCCTGAGTAGGAAGAATATCTCATATGTGATACTTTTAGTACTTTAGAAGTACATTCCAAAGTGGTTTTATAAAATAATTTTTTACTGTCTCACTGTTACTTTGTGGTCTACTAGTGGTCTAGTACCTTGTTTATCTTTCTCAAAAGGTAAAAAAGGAGAAAGATGGTTAGGTAATTAACCTCTCTCAAATGATTCAGAAGAAAAAAAAATGAAAGCAGAGATTATGAAAAAGTAATATAGGGCAGGTACTGGTAAATATTTTAGAGTTTGGTTAGATGTTACTCAATTTGTGGTTGGCAAAAATGTAGTTTTATGAATGAGTTTCATCTTTGATCAACTTGTAAAATTTTCAATACAGGGACTTGAAGGAACAAATGCGGAGGGTTCAACAGCAGACTGAGTCAAGGCGTCGGGCTGCTGTGAATGAGATGCTGAGGCAACGTGCCGCAGAAATTTCTCAAAACCAATGACACTTAGAACAGTCTTTAACAGAATTCATTAATGTACATACTCATAGTCGTACCTCCATTGTGTCATATACTGGAGTTCTAACTAGATCCATTGCTGTCAAGACTAAAAATAAATCTGTCTTTATTGCTGTCAAGACTTAAATATATCAGTATATCTGGTATATTTCTTGTCACTGTTGTATTCTCTCTCTGGAGTTACTAACATTTGCAATCATATTTAAGAGCTGCCTGTTGAAAAATAAAAATTAGTGATGTAATTAACCTTATAGCCATATGGCTTGTTCATTATTGGCTAATAAGAAAAAGGAAAAATTTAGATATATACCTATCATAACTTCTCTACTTAGATATTTTCTCTTTCAAAATTAAATATTAGTTATTTCCTATCTAAACATAACATTTTTATTAATATACTCATTTTCAAATTTTTTCTGTAAAAATATAAATCAATATTAATAAATTATTTAAGATAACTCCACCTTTTTACTTTAAATAGAAAGTTACTGTTAGAACTTTTGTTTAACTCCACCTTTTTACTAGAAATATTAAAATATCAATATACAAGCAATCCAATTCATCACATATTCATTTTTGTTCCTTCTTTATTTTTCTGTAAAATTCAACATGGTATTAGAGCGGATTTAGAAACCTTGAAAAATAACAACAAACAACGAACATGCCGACAAAGAGCTATACAAGCACTAGACTACAAGTACACATTTGTCAATTTAAAAGGAAGCTAGAGTATATAAAAACTAAAAAAAAAAACAAAAATTAAATTATATATACATAATTAAAAAAATTAAAATTGGTTTATCACCTCTGAGAAACACATAGATCCGCTCCTGTATTTAGCTACCTATCCATTGAATCGTTATGATCGTTTTAAGGTACCCATTCGTTTTGTTGATTTATTTTGCTGATTACTTTATATTTGAATCCATCTCCATAAATTTGTTGAGCGCATTTATTATTTTGGATGTGATTACTACACATTTGGTTACATTGGATTGAATTGAACTAACAAAAAAAACAAACTACTCTTGTTGGGGAATTCGGATCCCAGGTACCTGACTTAAAAAAATTAGAGCTGGGCCGTTCTTTTAACTTGGCACGAATCTCAATACGGACGCCTTATAGTTTCCTTCCGACTGGAATTAATCTGAGCTCTCCGTTGCAAATTTTTCGCAGTCAGGTATCTGCGAGGATACGGGATTCATTTTTGGTGTAAATTGCGCAGTTCTTAATTTCTATCTTGACCCTTTTCCTTTGTGTCCGACTCCTCAGTGTTGGGCTGCAAACGAACCGAATCGAATCGAACTTGTTCCAGTTTGAGTTTGGTTTAAATTAATTTCAAATTAAGTTTGGTTTGAATTAATTTCGAACGAACTCAATTTCGAATCGAATTTTTTACGAACTCAATTTAGAATGTTTACGAACTTTGTTATGACTTACGAGTTATGACTTATGGCTGGGCCATAGTTCGGAATTACAGCACTTCAATAAAAACTCAGACATTCTGAATTCTAATTACACAGTACACCAAAGTTGGAAATCAAAGTTCATTACAAATACCAAAATTTATATCAAACATCAAAGTTTAGTACAATCAATCAAAGTTCAGTATAATCACAGTATCCAAAGTTTTGCAAATATCTAAAGTATTCAAAAAACATTTTCAGAAGTCAGAACTGAGAGCAATTATGGACTGGGCGGTCTTATATTTTCATCAGCGAACATAAGTTATCAGCGGAAATTAATGGTTCACGTTTGAGTTAATTTCGAACTAAGTTTAATTTGAATTAATTTCAAAGAAACTTTCGAATCGAATTTTTTACGACCTTTTTTGAATCAAACTCGAATCAAACTCGAATCAAATTACGAACTACGATTTTTTGTGCAGCCCTACCTCAGTGAACTAAACTTAACTTCTGGAGTTGTTTAGTTATTCTATTTCTCTTTCGTCGTCTTAATTTGCTTCCTGCTCGTCTTGCCGCTGATTGCACAACTCGGGTCGATAGTTTTTTAGGCTGATTTCAATCTTAATTGTTTCGTCGAGGCTACCAAAATGTAAGTCAATGTGCTGCTAACTTTATGCTAATCTCTTCCATTAGAGAACAATACACAACTGATTGCTTCTAAATTGGTTCCCCAAAATAAGCGCAAGGTGCCCCGTAGGCCGCAGCGTTCCTAAAGTTTCATTTCGGATTAATGCTTCATAATATTTATTAGACTACAAAATTTTTACCTCTTCATAAGCGCAAAATATCCAAATTGCCCCAATTTACTGAATTTGTAAAGTTTAATTTAATGACCAGTTTATCATCCATAATTTAATTAGCTGGGTACCCAGATTGCTCTAACCAACTAGATTTATTACTCAAATTAGTGAGATGGACTAATTGCTGCAAATATTAGTACTTCACCTGTTCATAAACTTACTGTGATTAACTGGGTTCCTTGCACAAAATGTAATGATTCTGTGCTGGAGTAAGGAAACAAGTTTTAAAGGAACAGTATGCATCTATCTAATTAAGTACTTGAGTTCATCCAAAAAGAAAAAATAAAAGAGAAAATCAGAGAAAAGATGATGTACTCCTTAGAAAAAATATGGAGCAAACTGGAGATCAGGGTGCTTGTGATCGCTAGCCTCATCCTTCAAATCTTTCTCCTTGGCTTTGCTGGCTTTCGGAAGTATGTGGTTTCATCCCGGTGGGCCCAAACGACCAATAAAACATGGCATGGTCCTCTAGCTCTTATGTTCCACTGGCTTCTCTGGTTGGCCTACCTCATGGTCATGGCTGACTATGTGGCCACAGTTGCTCTTGCGTACCTCCCGGGGAGTGAAAGAAATAAGGTTACTGCGCAAAGCAAGAATGAGCTGTGGACACCATCACTGCCTTGTCTGTCGAAGATAATGAGCTGTGGTCGCGGCACTTGCTAACACTGCTATCTCAGGTTGGGCTTGCCATATACAATTATTCCTCATCAAACATGCAAATCGGTGCGCTGTGGCCACCTGCCACTCTCATATTTGCCGTGGCAATCTTCAAATATGTGGAGAGAATCTGGTCTTTGCAGCGTGCAAGCCAGGCTGCCTTACGGAATTCCATGATCACCAAACCTGATCCAGGCCCTAACTATGCCAAGTTCATGCAGGAGTACACATCATCTAAGGCTGCTGGGCTTGTAGCCAAAATCAAAGTGGAGGTCGAGAAGCATAAAGGTGATCTCGAGAGCCAACAAACTAAAGAACCAGCACAGATCCAGTCTCCGGATTATGCACTAGTTGTGTGCAAGGCGTATGCTGCTAGGAGGTGCAGTTGGTTTGGAAATCCTTGCACTTGTTTTTATGCTTCTGTCATTCTGGACCTACGCGGCAATGAAAGAATCTGGTGGTTGCTGCGGTCTTTCGGAATTCCTCTTTTCTATTCAGAAAAAATTGAGGCCTCAGGGAAAGGCTAGGTGGTCTGATAAAATGGCCCAGTTTAATTAGTCTGATTACATACTCCTTTCAAGATCAGCCTTGTTGGTGGAAGCCCATAATTAAATGCGTCGGTTTCAAAGAGACTTGAATGATCGGTACACTACATGTGTTACTGTTAATAAAGATCTCAAGGACTTGGTGTTTCAAGTGTTGAAGAAGAAGTTGATTGAAATAGACGATCCAACTACTTACAGGAGATTCACTAACCATAGAGGCCAGTGGGCACTTCAGCGCAAGGGTTACTACCATGAGTTTGCCTGGAGCGTGGAGGCTGATTTTGATGAAAGTATCCTCATATGGCACATTGCAACCGATCTATTATTCAATGACCCCGGAAAGACCAACTGGACCTGTAAGGAACGGGACATAAGCCAACACATTTCAAACTACATGTTCCTGTTCATCGTGCGACCTTTTATGATGCCTGCTGGCATTGGGCAGATTCGATTTGGTGACACCTGTGCAGAGGCGGGGATCTTCTTGCAGCAAGAGAGTGATATCGAGAAGAGTAATGCTGTGAAAAAGATACTAGATGTGAACACAGAGTATGACCCAGCACTTGTTAGTTGTTAAAGGCAATCGCAGCAAGTCAGTGTTGTTCAACGGGTACAGGCTTGCACACAAGTTAAAGGAACAATTGATCACTACGAAGAACAGTGAACAAGATTGGACTCAATTGTGGAGATCAATCAGCGTTGTGTGGGTCGAGATATTGTGCTATGTCGACAGCAAATGCAGTGGGCAGTTCCATGCAAAACAATTAAGCAAGGGAGGAGAGCTTCTCACTGTCATTTGGTTCTTGATGGCTCACTTGGGCATGGGAGAGCAGTACCGAATTGAGGAAGGTCATAACCGTGCCAAGTTGATCGTTAGCAAGTGATACGGTGTACACATCAGTCTTAATTTTTATTACATTAGTTTCAGGAATCTTCATATTTTGACTTGTTTGCTTTTCTTGTTTATTGTCTATATTTTATTTCCTAGTCTTTGTTGATTTTAATTGAATATCAGAGCTTGATCAGTTAGAAGGAACATACGGCCGTGAGGAGTCAGGATCAGAGCCAATCCGGCCCACGGCTATGACGCACGGGCCCCTTCAATATTAGTGCGGATCTCAATCGGATAGTCCAGATCTAATAACGCAAGTTCCGTTAATGCAGAGGATACGAATTCCGGGTACCTATAATTAAGATCTGACTCTTAAATGCAACTATGACACATGTATTGATCTTGACACTTAAATCCAATGTCAAAGAGGGAATGTGGTTTCTCAGAACAATAAAAAAAATTCTTGAAATCAATCCCTGCTTGATGATATTCTGTGGGCCGAGTGATGAATGGCCCATTTTTGAAAGGTTTTTCCGGGTTTTGAAGAATGGTTGATCCATTTTCTAATAAGGAGACATTAGGCCCAATTCAAGAAGCCCAATCCAACGCATGCACAGACTAATCAACGAGCACACTAATTAATATGCAAATTATCATGTGGTTAATTCAAATAACATTCTCTATAAAATAAATTAAGATGAAATTTAAATGAAATAATGATTCCAGATAAATTAAGCACAAGAAATGAAGTTGGGACGTCCAATAATATAATTTATTCTAATTAATGTTCCAAATTACAGTAGAGATTCCATGAGAACAAAAGCACATTCATACATCAATTGAAGGCTTAACGTCCAAAAAGCAGCTAGCCCAATTCTCCCCAAATTGGTTAATTATTGCAAAACATGCCACATGGTACTATATAAGTATATATCACCAGATAAAATACTTAATTGCTTTCACATCCTGGACTTTGCAACGACAACGGTGGCATCACCATTCATCCCCTCTGCACCTGACCTCGTCCATGTCTCCTTGAACTGTTCTTCAGTTACACCTGCACATGATGCATATATATACATTCATTTTGTAAATTTGATTTCGAAACAGGCTATTCAAATTTCTTGTGTTGTGTGCTTGTGACAGAAAGCAGATCAGGAACCATATATAATATAATATACCTTTGCCCATGGCAGCGGTCGAGGAGATGCCACCTTGAACAGTCTTCAAGTACCTATCATAATAGTTAGCCCCAGACCATTTCTGGTGTGCCAGAGTGTCTACTCCATTGTTTCTTTCCTCTCTCTGAATCCTCTCCACATATGCCAACATGCCACGGTGAGCAAAGTCTCTTGCAAAAGTATCCACCACAAGCGCATCAGCATGGAAACCAGCAAGGGTGATAAACTGCCAGCAAAAACCAAGCCGTGCAATTTTCGGTATGAATTCCACCATGTCAGCATCTGTCATGCCCGATGCATCCCAGTTGAATGACGGTGAAAGGTTGTAAGCCAGCATAATTTCAGGGTAAGCTGCTTTGATGCCGGTTGCAAACTCTGTGCACTCGTTGAGGTCGGGGCTTGAGGTCTCCATCCATATGATGTCTGCATGGGGTGCAAATGCACGGCCACGAACCACGGCTGCTGCCACGGAGCCACGGAATCGATAGAAGCCCTCCCGGGTCCTTGGTAAGTCCCAGTCCCAAAATAGGTTGGTTACGCCAAGTCGCTCTGCTATTTCTCTTGCCTGGATAATTTGAAATAAGAAATTATGTTTACCAATGAAATTTGAAACGTTAACTTTTGGATATTACATTTTAGTCGATTCAAACTCTCAAAATGATATCAATTATATATGAAACACTTATTGGTGGTGATAAGAATGTAACTTTTTGTTTTTTTTTTTAAGATTTCGCTATGAATGCAACACTTCATTAACAAAATTCTTCAAAGTTAAAATAAAAATCTAATTTAAGCTTAATTGATTACCCGCTCATTAGAAAGGCACCTATCAAAGGTTGAGCAATTAGCCCATTCATTTAGTCTCCTTTGCTTTTCACTTTGCTCAACATTCATCCTCCTTATCGCCTCCACGACACAATCAGAGAAAGTCATAAGACCTGCATCTGCGCTCCATCGGTCCTCAATGGCTTGCAACTCAGCACCGGTCTTGCCAGCCGCCATGGCATCAGCAAGGATGGTAGCCAGGGCTTTGCCTTTCAGAGCCGGGTTGGTCACACCAAGGATGAATTGGTGGTCTCTTGAGTCGACGTTGGTTTGGATAAGGGTTGCACCGACTGCATCGGTACGAGCAACTAAGAGGGTTTCCACACCCATGACATCAAACTGTAAACGGGCTGCCACCAAACGGTTAATGTGCTCGCTAATGGCCACAAGCACCTGAATTGAGTTGATTTAGTCATTTAGTGACTGATATAATCAGTGATTACTATATTGACTACCATGAAAATTACTGTATAAAATTAATCAATATATCTAAAATTCAGTTGTTAACTATTTCTTTTCTTTACTTGCTCAAATGAAACTTTTAAAAAATATATTGTTTATCAGATCATTTTGTTAAATTGGTAGTTGGATGAAATTTTTATGCAATTTATTTGTTATTTATTTATATTCTGATCGTGTGCTTTATATTGTAAAGTTTATGTATACCTTGCCAGCCATGTGGCCGCATTTCTTTGTAACTGACGACTGATCCTCAATATGCACCCCTGCTGCACCGCGCTCAACAAACAACTTGCAAAGCTTAACAGTTGCTGTTGTACCACCGAATCCAGTATCACCATCCCCAATGATCGGCTTCAGATAGTCAACATATGGTGTGCGTGCACGTTCATCACGCGACATGCTCATGCGGGCCTCACGCTGCTTGCGGTCATGATATTGTTGTGCGAAAAATAGATGCTCCACTTTGTTCGGCACAGTGTCATACGGGTAGTCAGCTAGGTCAGGCCCTGGCTCGTTGCTGGTGGTGTGAGTTGAGGAGCATTGCCAGCCGGATACATAGATTGAATCAAGATGCTTGGCCATCATAGTTACCTATATTATTGGAAAATCAATTGATTAGGAAAAAACAGGGGCGGATCCAGTGTATTCCACGGGGGCAGCTGCCCCCCCCCCGGATTTTGAGTTTTAGTGGAAATTTATTGGTTCCAATCGACTTTGCCCCTCCCCCGGAATTTTTTTTGCCCCCCTCTGGACGTTTAATTTGTAATTCAAGTTAAATTTAGGATTAAAGTTGAAATAAATCTGTTGAATTTTGATTGGTAATTAGAATTATAAGTCAGAACATCAGAAATTACAAGTCAAAGCATTGAAAAGTACAAGTTAAAGCATTGTTTTTTGTCGAGTACCCAATTGGTTAATGAATTTAAATCTGATTAGGTATTTAAACCCGATTCGATATTTTTTTGCCCCCCCTGACGAAAATGCTGAATCCGCCCCTGAGAAAAAATAGATAAAAAAAATTTAATGAGAGGATTATACTTTTATATTCATGCCAACACCAATTGTCCAGACCCATAAAGACACATGAGATCCATATATTGAGAATTTTCATTTTTTTTTTTCTTTATCTGGTCAGCATAAAGGAACTAACCCATAATTTAATCTTAAATGCATGCACAACAAAATTTGATATCTAGCAGCGTGGAAAAAGCAGATCACAATTGCTAAGTGATATTATTTATGTATACCAGGCCTACTTTGTAAATAAATAATTCAAAACAATATATGAAAACATGCAAGTTGTCAATAGCAATTTTCTATTCTTTTTTAACAGTAGCCTTAGTTTACAGAAGTTAATCAGATCATACTTTTTAAAGAGAAATATGAAAGAACCAATCTATCAATAACTAATTAATCTGATCCAAAAAATATTTATCAAGAGTCACAACCTGAACAGGGTCAAGGGCGCCGAAGGTGCGGGAGGCTGTACCGTTGGCCTGGTGTGTCTTGAGGGTGCGCCACAGCTTCTTGGCGAGCTCGTTGGAGGCGTAGCCCTGTTTGAGAGTACCGCGCAGCATCACCACATCACGGGCGGAATATGGCCGCTTGGTCAGCCTGAATCGCTCGTTGTTCCACCACGCCTGCACCTCCGCCACCTCCGACTCAAACCTCCCTTCCTCCTCCATTATCTGCACAAGCAGTCAATTAAGTCAAGAATTATTGAAGTTAATTTAATTCCTCATGCATGTTAATTAGAGAGTATTAAGTTTTGACTATTATAACTACTAACAATAAGCGAGTTAGTCAATATTTACACTGTCAGTTCAAAGCAACAATCTACTATAATTAATAGAAAAAGATCATCTAATTGAAATCAATTCGAGTTAGATTAGATCAAGACATGCAGATGCCTCTGATTGAAATTTTTTCGTAGTATTTTACAGAACTGATCTGACCTATACCAGTTTCAGTTCAGGCTCACTGATATGGAATCACGTGTTAGGTCTATTGCTAGTATGTCAAAAATAGAAAGCCTAATGACTTTCAACATAATCACTACCGATACAAGTTGAAGAGAAAAATAATAATTTCATTGAAATTTAGATGAAATTGAAACAAACCAGAGAAGGCACAGAGAAGGAAGCCATGGCAATCCCTTAGGATAGGAGAGAAAAAAGAGAGAAAAGAATAAAGGTTACTTCTTAGAGACTACAAATGCTTCATGTAAAGTATGATTTCCTTTCTCCTTTCCTCTTCCTTTTATAGGAGAGAGCAAGGTGATCGGATAACCTTGGAATTATGAACCGTGACAACAGCTAAAGTTTATCTCTCCTTCATCCTATTCGATAATAAAACAAATTTTACCAAACAGGCAAACACTTTTTAACCATATTACCACGTAATCTCTTATCTGTAAGCTTTGCACAGTAGCCCTTGTATAAGTCTAATATTGCAACTGCAATAACTTTTAAAAACAAATTGTTGATATCAAATTAAGTATATATCAGTATACTGCTAGTATCGTGCCCGTGCATTGCAACGGGGACATTATAAGAGAACAAAAAATATCTCATACAAAATGACATATTTTCATAAAAAAATTAGAGTAAATGACAAATAATATTCCTTAAATGATATATTAATGATATTTACACGTAAATAACATTCCTCAAATGATATTTTTTTATCTTTTCGACATATTTTTATAAAAAAATTCAAACAAAATGACATATTAAATGACAAATCACAATCCTTAAATGATTTAAAAATAAATGAAGACATGACCAATCAATCAAATTTTCCTTAAAGAAATCAGGACCAATCAGAAAGATAATACAATTTACATTGGTGAGTACGTGTCTAAATAAATGTAGACTTGTACCCGTAAAAAAATATCAAAAAATTGCATAAAATCAGAATATTTGATCAGAGGATTGATATTCAATCCGAAATTTCATCTTTTAATCAAAGTCGTTGGCGGATTAGAACATCTATGTAACACCCGGTAATTTTATTAAATTGTCTTGAATTTATTTTGATGTTTTTATAATATTTAAAATCTTAAGGTTATATAAGTAAAAGGCTTAAACTTAAAAAAAACAAGAGTATAACGTGGCACTTAGTGCCACGCGGCCCATTTGAAATGATTCACTCAAAACCCTTTAAACTTCTCTTCTCCTTATTTGATTCGGGAAGAGAAAAATTAAACAGAAACCAAAAATGAAAAAAAAGAGAAAGAAAGAGAGGAGGAAATGTGAAGGAAATTTGGAGAAAATAAAATAAATATTTTGATATTGATTAAGATTTGATTTCATGTCCGATTGCAATTCTGACTACGTCGCGTTGATTCTGAATTGTTAATTGCAATATGATTTGGATTTCTGGATTGATCGCTATCAGGTAATCAGACTTCTCTATAATATGTGTTCTCGATTTGTATGGTTGATTGGATACTGGTTTGGGTAATCGGATTATGATGGTATATTTAACCGGAATATCGGGTATGGAGATTGAAATTGTTTTTAATGGACTGAAATATTGGGAATCGCCTATTTCAGGGATTCCAACTGTATTGGAACTGTTGTTATTGAAAACCTAGACCCAATTGATATCACCGGTTAAATATGCATACATAATTTGATATTTAATTGTGTCGATTAATCCAATCCTATTGAAATAGTTGTTTAATGTTATTATGCCAATTATAGAGAAGCTGCGTCGTTAAATAACTGGTTACTCGGCTTTGTAGCTGACTCCGTATTGTTTCTGTTTCTTTCTGTTGCAATGTAGGTTGACAGGACGGCGGATGGATGCGAGGATGTCGTTCTGTCGCGTCGCGTGCCCGGTTCGGCCGCCGGGGCGTGACAGAATGGTATCAGAGCATTCGTTCTTCGGACTGTGTTTGGGTCCAAGTTTCAATTGTATCTATATTCCGTTTGAATTGAATTGAATTGAATCATGATCTATCTGAAAATAGTTTAACAAGTATCTTGACTTACATCTGTCTGATCCAAATTGAAAGTTGACGTTCTGAATAATTGATTTTTATAAATTGTTATCGGCATTATATCTGTGTTCCGATCCATTTTGAATAAGTCTGACAAATTTTCTGACTTATATGAATATACATTTTAAAAGATTGATTTCTGAAATTTTAACTGTCTCGTCTATTTGAAAATTTGACTGATTATCGATTTCGTTATATATGTCATTTGCAATATCGTTTGACTATCATTTGGTATACTTATCTGTCTAATATGAATTTATATATGTATTGAATTTAAAAATAAATGAATGTATGAAAAGTAAGTTGGTTTGGTCCAAATTGATTATTTTCTCCGATTGATTTGTATGGTACCTGATAAATTCAATTTAATTATCGTCTATTATGTCCCGATTGATTTGAGTATAATCTATTTGAATTTTGTGGACAAAATTCTTTTTAAGAGGGAAAGAATTGTAATACCCGGTAATTTTAATAAATTGTCTTGAATTTATTTTGATGTTTTTATAATATTTAAAATCTAAAGGTTATATAAGTAAAAGGCTTAAACTTAAAAAAAAAAAAACAAGAGTTTGACGTGGCACTTAGTGCCACGCGGCCCATTTGAGATGATTCACTCAAAACCCTTTAAAGCTTCTCTTCTCCTTATTTGATTCGGGAAGAGAAAAATTAAACAGAAACCAAAAATGAAAAAAAAAAAACAAAAAAAAGAGAGAAAGAGAGGAGCAAATGTGAAGGCAATTTGGAGAAAATAAAATAAATATTTTGATATGATTAAGATTTGATTTCATGTCCGATTGGAATTCTGACTACGTCGCATTGATTCTGAACTGTTGATTGCAATATGATTTGGATTTCTGGATTTATCGCTATCAGATAATCAGACTTCTCTATAATATGTATTTTCGATTTGTATGGTTGATTGGGTACTGATTTGGGTAATAGGATTATGATGATATATTTAATCGAAATATCGGGTATGGAGATTGAAATTATTTTTAATGGACTCGAATATTGGGAATCGCCTGTTTCAGGGATTCCAACTGTATTAGAACTGTTGTTATTGAAAACCTAGACCCAATTGATATCGCCGGTTAAATATGCATACATAATTTGATATTTAATTGTGTGGATTAATCCAATCCTATTGAAATTGTTGTTTACTGTTATTATGTCAATTATAGAGAAGCTGTGTCGTTAAATAACTGGTTACTCGGCTTTGTAGTTGACTCCGTATTGTTTCTGTTTCTTTCTGTTGCGATGTAGGTTGACAGGACGGCGGATGGATGCGAGGATGTCGTTCTGTCGCGTCGCGTGCCCGGTCCGGCTGCCGGGGCGTGACAATCTATGTGCTTAATATAATAATGGAGATATCCTTGACCATTTATTTAATCAACCTTAAAAATAACTTTATTTAATCAGGTGTGAAGTTCCTTTAATTTTATGTTTAGATTGATAAATTAACCATGAATTGTCTAATTTGATGTAACAAATGTATATAAATATTACAGTGTTCTTTATGCTCTTAGTACATAGCAGCTAATTATTGTTAACATTTGTAATTTTTATGATTTTAACTTAAAGATTTTTCTAAAGAAAAGAAATGTAAAGTATATTGACAGTTTGACACCTAACTTAATTGACCCTAATGTAAATGACAACCATAATACTCCACTGTTACGTTTGTCAAAATACCCTAATTCAAAGGATATGCAAAAGTTGGGCTTTCAATTATGTTTCATCAATCATTTGGTTTCACCAATGAGTGAGTCTATGGTACTATGCATAGCACGGATTAGTCCATACTACAGAGCCGTATTTTTATTTTAAAAATTCTAATGATCGATCTGAATCATTCAACGTGATTCCCACATGAATATGTACTTGCAGACTAAATTATGTTTCATCAATCATTAGTGGATAATGTATAATTATGTTTCATCAATCATTAGTGGCTTTCAATTATGTTTCTATTTGGATAATGTTTCATCAATCATTAGTGGCTTTCAATTATGTTTCTATTTGGATAATGTTTCATCAATCATTAGTGGCTTTCAATTATGTTTCATCAATCATTTGGTTTCACCAATTATAAATCATAAAGGAAGAGAAGTTGTAGGTTCTACTATACAAACACTAGTGGATAATGTATAATTTGTATCGCCCTATCAGGATCGGTTCTGTTAAAAAATGATACTGATATAAATAGAAACGGTTGTTAACTAAAAGTCGACTTTGAAAGAGGTATTAGACACGGTCGTTAATAAAGAGTCGTTCCTGGTACTATCTTGAGGCATTGCTTTAAATGAGTTTATGTAATATCTTAATAAAATTTACATGTGAACATAGATGTAGCAGTTCTAAAAATAAAAAATACGGAACTAATAATGGTAAATATGCAAAAGCACATCAAACAAACTAGTTGTTACACAGTAACGGTTGCACTTAATTCAAACACGATAGGGACCTGAGGATGTGGCCGACATCATATATAGCCAAATACTTTCTTTGAATTTCAGATTGGTTCATGAGGTGGTTCCGACATTTTCATTAATATCCAAAATTAATTATAAAATATTAATTATACCCAGTTTAGTTGATTTTTTTTTTTTAAATGTCCAAATCAGTCAAAAAATGGCCAGTTGGATTAAAAATTAGATTTTTGGCCAGTTAGAAGGGTTTTTTTTTTTAATATTTGTTAGATTACTTCTTTTGATGTATAATTAGTATAATTATAGTAAAATACGCTAAATTACTAAAATTGGTATTCTACAAGTTCATTATATAACCAATTTATTGAGCTACTTAGATCGAAAAATAGAAATGAAAATCTTAATCGGAAGCTTCAACTTAAGTTTTGAGACTCTTTCCTTTACTGACACATGCTATTTTCGTAATTTTTCCGAAAAGTGGTTATTTGCTGAAATCGGACACTCGAACGTTGTTTTATGGCTGTTTGAAGTTTCGTCGTCGTTTTTCGCCTTCTCAGTGAAGATATCGTCTCTCTTAGCATAATTTAGCGTAAGTTAACATAATTTCAAGTAATTTAGCATATTTTAGTATAATTATGCTAATTATACATCAAAAGAAGTAATCTAACAAGTATTTCCAAAAAAAAAAAACCTTCTGGCCGGCCAAAAAATAGCCGGTCCTAATTTAAATACCAACCGGCCATTTTTTGGCCGGTTTGGACATTTTAAAAAAAATCCAGCTAAGCTGGGTATAATTAAATATTTTATAATTAATTTGGATATTAATAAAAATGTGGGGAGGTGGTTCATGCATATGTTGTTCACTATCTGACACTAGAGATATAATCAATTAGATAATTATATATAGTTGCACGTAGAAAATAACAATATTTCCTTCAAATATTTATTCGTTTCTAAAAATATGTGATCAACTATATCGGAATTTTACAATTAATATACACAAAAATAAATACATGTATAGGAGCAATATTTATAAGGATGGTGAATACAAATTTTACGATATCGGCATTTTATATAGTTTTATTTTCAAAATTGACTTGTATACAGTCTAATTAATGTGAATGAGATGAATTAGCCTTCCAAGTGTGTCTAGTTTTGAAGGATGAACTCTCTTATAAATGAGAGAACTAAATATTTTGTTCGCAAAGAGTTAAAATGCATCATTAGTTTTGTACTCTAATCATGCTCCAATCATGTTGAAATATGATCTTTATATTAAAATGTGCTTAGAGATCAAATTTTATATATTTTTTTTAATTTTATTACTATTTTTTAGATATGTTCAAAATCACTATTTTGGATGGTCCAGAATTTTCTGAAAATAATGATTTTGTACCTATTTAAAAAAAATAGTAAATTTTTTCAAGAAATATAAAATTTGGTCTCGAAGCACATTTTAATATGAATATCTTGTTGAACGGTTCAAATTAATTGTTCAGATTTTGAAAACAAAAATAAGGATGTGGAGTATAATTGGAGCACTAAATCAATTATTTTTATTGAATATACAATAATTTGAACAACCAAATAACATTTTTTTTTTTTGTGTAAGCATGAAGAGGAGGGTTAAAATACCTCTATTATTTTCCTATCTTCATCATATTATTTTTTTCTAATAGCAAAAATGTTAAAACTTATATGACAAAATAAAATTGTTAGATATAATTCATATTATTTTTTTATATATGTCAATGAAAAATTATTACTTTTCTATTTAATTCTTGAGGAGGGTTCAAATGCCTTCAATTTTTGTGCCTCCACCATGCCTCCATTTTTAAAAACTTTAATAACTCAAAATTTAAAACTTAAAAGTCAAAATAAACCGTTGGATATGATCTAAATCATTTTATCTATGTGCTCATAAAAAATTATCACATTTCGATTTTGTTTTTATGTGAATCAATAAGTTCAAAAATCAACGTCTAGAAATTATCCCCATTAGTACGTTTTTTACAAACTCTTGATGACAACCAAAACAAAATTGAAATGTCATAATTTTTTACACGTGTATAGATAAAATGATGTAGATCATATCCAACGATTTTATTTGACTTTTAAGTTTTAAATTTTGAGTTATTAAAACTTTTAAAAATGAAGCCATGATGGAGGCATGAAAAATGGAGGCATTTGAACCCTCCTCTTAATTCTTATATAAATTAACAAGTTGAAAAAACAACGTTTATCATTTAAGCCGAAATTTTTATTTCTACCATTTTCAAAAAATAAATAAACCATATAACCACGGTTTTCTGACAATTCTAATACTAGCACGGCCGCAGAACACCGGAGCAGACCCATTTGAGGGAGGCCGCAGAATACCGGAGCGGACCCCCATATGGGGCCGCTATATGCCGTAGAGGTCCCTGGGGCCGCTATATGCCGTAGAGGTCCTGGGGCCGCTATATGCCGCAGCGGCCCCTGTTCTTTATAGGCCGAAAATGACAGCGAAATTTCATTCCACACTCTCACACATTCTCTCTCTTGGGTTAGCTCTCTGATCTGTAAGTTTTTTCTCTCCTCTTTTAAATTTTTTATTTTTATTTCAGTAGATAAAAAATTAAATTAGAATAATAATTAATTTAGAATAATTAATTTAGTTAATTTTTAATTGTAGGTTTCTTCTGTATTGGATTGAAAAAATGGCTCTTATGGTATCCATATACACTGGTGGGGATGTTTTAACAGGTCCTAATGGGTTTTACTATAGTATTGGACCTGTTACTGTGATCCCGGTATTGCCGGGTACTGATTATTTGGGACTTAAATCAAGTATATGTCAGAATTTGGGGTTGGATCATGGTCAGTATGACCTTAAAATTGATGCCAAAATTAGTATGCCAACTAGTTCATCACAAACCTGGTTCCAACTATTTCCAATTCAAAATGAGGGATTCTAGCAGGTATTGTACAACCAAACCATGAGTTTTTCTGGGGGTGCATACAAGATAATTGACCTATATGTGGAGGTTACTAGAGCCCGGCGTTCGAACCCAGTTATGAGGTTAATCCAGGGTCGTAGTCTGGATAACTCATCCGGCTCTAGTCCGTCCCCTGTCTAAATTGACCAACCGTCCAGTAGTCGGGCCCCAGTTCAGAGGGACCGACCCTCCCGTCGGGCCCCATCCCAGACTGACCAGCCTTCATCTAGTCGGACTGCTCATTGGGGTCAAACTTGTGATCCGGATGAAACCGATGAAGAAGTGGATCCGGAGGAAATACTAGAGGTAGAGGAAAATTGGGTGTCATGTTGATCCTGAGGGTATGAGCGTTCGGTCTGACCAGGAAGATACCGGGCCTGTGCTCGGACTACCAAGGACTTTCAGATGGATCGCGGGTTTCAGCACCCGATTCATGCTTTCAACGACACATCAGGATTTATGGAAGCCAATTCGGGTTTGTTTGGAAGGAGGGCCAGAGTATGGATAATGAATTGTCTGAGGACAAACATATGACTCAAAAGAGGCAATGAAGAGCGCAATTGCCAGGTTTCACATCCTTTTGCAACAAAGAGATAAGGAATACGCACAGTGACCGCACAAGATTAGGTTCAAGTGCAAGGACAGTTACTGTGGGTGGTACTACTCGCAAAGGTCACCGGTTATGGAACACAATGGCGTGTCTCCAGGGTGCCCCAACACAACATTCATGTCACGCGGGATGCGACAAGAACAG
>JAJGRW010002188.1:0-14919 GCA_025461045.1 Carex parvula | reverse complement strand
TGAAATCCGTCATTGATTAGCAAATTTGGTAAATCCAATTCGGCCCACAAATTTTCTCAATCCATGGATCATGTTCAGACCACCTAACATTTGACATTTTTATATACAGGCTATGCTATAATATTGTTTGTCATACTAAAATATTCAGTTCTGATTCTAATAATATTTAAAACATACACAAATTATTATTAGAATATGTTCAGAAGCATATATCTGACTTATACGCAAAAATAGTTGTAGGGTATTGATACGTCCTATCTCCTGAGAGATTAAGTCGCAATGTGTCTAAGTATGTTCTAATTCGAGAGAGATTAGTCTGTGTGGATTAAGTATGTCTTTAATGCGTGTCTAGGTAAAACCGAGTGCAGATTCGGTAGGTACGTAACTCTATCCTCTATATACCGTGTCTTGCTGAAACATGGACCCCAAGCTCAGTGAACTCGGGTATTTATAGGCCTGTAGGTTGGTTGTAATCTCCTACGGACGTCTCGAATAGGCTTGTCACACATGCCAGTAGGTCGGTTGTAATCTCCTACTGACGTCCTGAATGTTACGTAGGCCGATAGATCGGTTATGACTCCGTACTGCAGTCCCGAACAGGCTAGCGATTTTAGTACATGGCCCTATCAAGTATCATTTGCAGCAATGCATGCATATAATAAATATGTTTGATTAATTATGGAGTCATATTCGGTGATTAAATCACTAAAATTGACGGTTATACTCTTAAATATTATCTAGTACTTGCACAAACAATTATTAAAGCATTTAAAAGGAATGCACCAATGTTACGAAATAAAAGCTACAATAATTAATTAAATCAAATACATGCAAATTAGATGTGTTCTTTTGATTATGGACACAGTCACATGAACATCCAGTTATGATTCAAATAATATCTAAACTTGCACCAATTATTATCAAAAAACAGTTTATTATGCATGAATAACTATAGTTTAGATTTTGCAGCAATTGACATCCATAAACAGATAATTTTATTAGTTATGATGTCATATTGAGTGATTAACCACGAAAATTGACATGGTATGCAACGCGATTCGATCAGTATCAGAATTTGCGTTAAAATAGATGTATTATTTCAAAATTGATGTATAGTTATTCATATAATATCTACATTTCAGCAATTCAAATGAGTTTTTAAATAACAGTTAATTACTTTTTAAAAATTAAAGTCTCTAAAGTTTTTAATTTTCACATCTGACATTAATTTTAAAGTTTCTATTAAGCCATATCAGTAATAATTGAAAAAAAAAAAATTTGAGCTAATTATTTGGTCATTAGAGTTTATAAACTGTTTCTTAATAAGAAACTTTCTTACATAGTTTCTAAATAATAAACTCTCCAACATCTCTGAAACTCGATTAGAAACTGCCACATCATATTAGAAACTCTCATAATACCAAAAATGTAGATGCTCTTAGATAATATTTTAAATGTAATTGTCAAATTTTGATAATTTAGTCACAATTATTAGACTATTCTGCAGACAGCCAATTGGAATTAGAGATTTTTGTCTAAATCTTCATTGTGTCTAAAATAGCGTCAAATGCGAAAGGCCAACAAAGTCAGTTGACATTTGGTTGCATGCTATCTAGTCCAAAAATGTGTCGGATGTGTGTACATACTGCAGTTCAGGGTGTGTGAAGACCCTGATCACGTCGTCAGGGGCGGACCCACATGGTCTCAGAAAGAGACAGTTGTTTTCTCTAAAATTATTTTTGCCAATGTTTGATTTGTAATTCAGGTTAAATTTAGAATTAAAATTAAATAATTTTTTGAAAATATGATTGGTAATTAGAATTATAAGTTAGTATCAGAAATTACAAGTCAGAGCATTAAAAGTATAAGTTAAAATATTATTTTTTATCGAGTATCTAATTAGTTAATGAATTTAAATTCAATTAGCTATTTAAAACCGATTAGATATTTTTTCGTCCCCCAAAAAAAATCCTAAGTCCGCTTTTGCACGTCATGAGCCCGAATTGACCATGTTAAGACCATGTCATGCACGTTTTACTTCGGTGCGTCTTGATTCCATTCGTGTCCATACTATGAAATGAAAAGCAAGACTTCTAGGGTTGTGTTGTGATTGATTAATAGAGACGTACGAGTTCTTAGTTCTTAAGATATTGTTAAGATATTTATAAGTAGATGAAAAGGAGATATTTCCTTTGTTGTTTCTTTACTGGGAGGAGACCTAATAAAATCAGATCTAATCAAGTTGATAAAATCAAGCGAATAAGATCAAACAGTCAAACAAATTATCGGATCACCTGCGCTTAGGGGTGAAAAACGGAGCAAATACGGAACGGATAATGGTAAAATCATATCCATATTTTTTTTAATTTTTCGAATACGCATACGAATCGGATATCAGCTGGATATAGATACGGATACAAATTGGATCGAATATTTATTAAAATAATATAGAACATATCAAAGTTCATAATATTTATCTAATTTTAATGGTGAATAACAATATTTTTTTCATAATATATATCTACTATTTGGATACAGATAATTGAAATGTAAACTATATCAGTATCTATATTCACACGGGTATTCAAATATTGAAATCCACATCTAATTTTTCAAATATAGATCAAATACGAATCAGATATTATCCATGCCGTTTACACCCCTACCTGCGCTACCTTTGAGATAATACTGTATATTAGTTGTAGATCATATAACCAGTTTGAAGTTTTTTTTTAAACAGTTGCAGTTTAAGCCCAAATGGTAGAAATCTTTTCTGACGGCCTTGTAAAGCTCATGTACTTATAAATATCACAATTTTGGGCCTTCTTATTGTTCAACCATTCAATTTTGTGTGTGAATGTGTGTGTGTGTTACAATTTCAGTACATGTGTTTGGTACTTACAAACAGAAAGCAGATGTGCCCTCCATAGTTCCATCAATCAGCGTATTGGAAACTGACACCTTAACAGAAAATTGACACTTCAACAAAACTTTGAAACTCAACAGAATGTACAAAAAGGTTCATGTTGAATATCCTTTCATAGCATGAAAAAATAATAATGGAAAATTGGTGATTGGAGGTGGAGAAAAAAAGAAGATTAAACAATACTTAGTTAGATTACGATTTCTGAACTTAAATGAAACTTCTTCATAAGTATGTTATTTTATTATTGTTATTATTTTAGAAGATATTAGTGGTCAAATAATTTAACTATTTAATATTTACAAAAAAAATTCAGCCGAGTTTTCAAACACGCAATCTCCTATATAGAGAACATTGTCTTTTATCATTCCGATTTGTGTTTTAAACATGAGGAGGGTTCAAATGCCTCCATTTTTTGTGCCTCCATCATGCCTCCGTCTTTAAAAATTTTAATAACTCAAAATTAAAACTTAAAGGTCAAAATAAACCATTAGATATTATCTTCATCATTTTATCTATTCATGTGTAAAAAAAATATAAATTCCAACTTTGTTTTGGTTGTCATCAAGAGCTTGTAAAAACGTACTAATGTGGATAATTTCTAAACGTTGATTTTTCAACTTATTGATTCACATAAAAACAAAACCGAAATTTAATATTTTTTAATGAGCACATAGAGAAAATAATATAAATCACATCTAACGGTTTTATTTTGACATTCATGATTTAAATTTTGAATTATTATTTTAAAAATAGAAATATGATGGAGGCACAAAAATAAAGACATTTGAACTCTCCTCTTTAAACATATATAACATTAGTAGATTCAAATAATGTTAAACCCAAAATCACCAATTGTCATTATCAAAGCCAGCTGGTGATGGTTTGGTTGTTTTCAATAATGTACCCAAATTGACTAAGATTTTAGCAATGATTTTATATTTCATTTTTTCTAATCCATGTGACCATGACCACTGATTCTGACATGAAAGTGATGAATAATTATAAATGGATCTCATTCCCTTCATACACAGATACACTTGCAAGCATGAGAAAAAAGAAGGTCATTTTACTTGAAAAAAAAAAAACAATTTCAATGGCAAAGAACATGGTATCATTCAATCAGGATTGCAATTATCTTAGTCCAAGTTCAGAACCTTATTGATGTGACCTATGCGTAAATCACGGCCTAATTATAATTTAATCCTCCTCTTTTCTTGTTTAATTGAATAACTTCAGCATCTTTTTAATTAACCGACAGTCATGAAATATCATGCAAAGCTCCGAAGCGCGCGTCATGAACGACCACAAAAAGAACAAAAAAAATTACTCCATAATACTTTTCACATATTGTAAAAATTGAAAAGTGAAACAAGAGTGACAAGTCTATTTCATGAACTCAGTTTAGATGTAAACTAAACAAACTTTTCTTCAAATAAAAGTCTAATACAACACATACTGGTGTTTAACTTGGATGTACCGTGTAGAGAACTAGCTTTTGGTCTAGTGGTAAAAAACACATGGTTTCAATGTGGAAGAAACAGGAGTTTGAAAGAAACTAGTAAGCTAGATTTTCACTTTTCATTTTAAAAAAAAAAAAAAAAAAAAAAAACTTGAATGTACCGTGTAGAGAAAAGTCCATACATTCATAGATTCCTTGTCTTACTGCATTGCTCTTCTTTCTTCTTTTTTCTTTTTCTTTTTACATTACCACTGCAAAGGTGCTTAAATTACAGCTTTATATTACCTTTACCTAAGCAATTAAATCTTATGAAATAAATGCAAAAATTTACCATATATTAAATGGGAGCCTCACTTTGAATATTACTTCTATCATCATTATTGAATACATGTCTTATTCAATATACTTTTCTTGTTCTATATTGATGTTATTCATTATAGATGACACCAATCACAGTCGTTGTAGGCCTTGCAAGAAAATGACAATTGATAGAAAAATAGGCCAAGGCATTATGTATGTTCTTCACCAAGCTATAAATATTACCACCTAGCTTTTTCACAGTTCCTAATTTGCCTCAGATTTACAAATTCGATGAGAAAAAACAAAACAGAGAGTCCCTTTCATGTACCCAATCTTGAAGAACACACAAAGTATAGAACCGTACTAATGCGCTTCCTTGAGAAGTCTTAATTACATTAAAAAATTCCAATATGTATGGGTTCAATGGAGAAAAATATTAAGTGTATTTAATTTCCATTTTCCACTTAGTTCAATTAATTTGCCACCAGTACAATTGTAGTATAACTTTGTGTTGCAAATTTCCATTGAAGTCAAAGTTCCAAATTAATAAATGTTACCTAATTAGAAGTTAGATGGATTGAGTCATGGAATGGTCAAATTTTAATTGGAATGTGACAATAAAATTAGCTTGTGAGAGCACAGATTGAAAATTGCTTCTTCACCTTTTCAGAAAGAAAAAAAATAAAAAGAAATTTAATTGTTAATTTGTTCACAATATAAAAGCACAGATTGTTTGAAATGTGATTTTTTTTCTTCACAAATAGGAGTTCACATCCTTTACAATTACCATAAGCATCATGGCTGTTCAACTGCATTAAGATTCTTGCATGCACGAATCTCAATAAGAGACAATGTAGTTGTTTATTTTATACCGAAGCTTGGTACTTAGGAACCGGAGTGTGTCCGATGAGCATCGGACCCCGCTCGATACTATCCGATTCAGGAACAGTTGGATCCACAAAATCTTGATCACACACGAACTCTAAACAGCTTTGAACGGACATCAGACCGATTTTGATCCGACGACCATCCACTTCCCAATACTTAACACTGGATGCATTTAAATTTACATAGAAACTCCAGCATATTAAATGTGTTTCACAAATGTATCCATGAACAGATTTAATGTTACTGGGCTAATTTGTTTTCTCAAGGAACATCCCAAATCAGATAGCTAACTAATCAGGCCTAAATCTAGTGAATAATTTAGGGTTTGTATCATGCCCATCCAAGGATCTCAAGGCCTGTATTAACAATTGGAACAGATCAGAATTTTTTTTTTAAATACAAATATCAAATGTGCATGTGTGACACTATACCCATCTTCCCAAAATTAAATTCAGCTTAAATTATGTTCAAATTGAATCATAAATTTCTACAGTGACAAAGAGAAAGTCACATTTGTATGAATATCAGTTCTCATTTAAACACAGCCTTATTATTAACCTTCTTTTTGTGAAAACTTTGCAAAACAATTTTTTATTGTATCGTTAAACATTCGGAAGATAATACTTGAATGGCCGAGTGGGTTGTGTTTGGCTTATAAATATAACCGACAGACAAACCTATCATGAATAGTGAATTCTCTTATCTAGAGAAAAAAATAATATGATTAATGGCTATACAAATATAATATTTTGATAATATTTACATTCTCATAAATAAGATTCACTAATTTCGATTTGAAATCTAATACCATATGCGCCGAAATTTTTATTAATATAAAAAAATATTAAATTTCAAAATCTACATCCTGTTTGACAAGATTTCGAAAACTGCCCAAACCGCAGATTTTTTTTCCGGTTTAAGGCCGAATTACAGCAGATTTATTTTCTGATTTTGGAGTTCCAAAATATGCAAAAAAAATTTGCGGTTTTAAGTTTTCTGTTTTACAAAAAAAAATAGAAAATGGTATAATTATTTATTTTTAATATTGAAATATTAGAAATATTTTATATATTTCTGAAAATAGATGGAATACTATATAATTTGATTTATTAGAAAAACTGAGACAAATAACCCGGATCAACATTTTTCAGGCTTGCCGCGTCATCCTAACTTGTCTATTATTTGATTTGTGCTATTTTGAAAATATATTAATTATATTAATTTTATCAAATTAATTACTTATTAATCTAAAATAAAAGTAAATAGCTTGAGTGGCCTCTAGACGTAATGTCACACGAGACACAACTGCAGAGAACCGAACCGAGATTTGGGACCCAGTGGATCTCCTACCGCTCTACCACCGCCACAGGCCACAGCCACGTAGCTTTGTTTCTCTCGACACAGCTAATCTCTGGTCTTGCTGTATGATCTGTACAGCTGTTCTCTACTGACGGAAAAAGCTTTTACTGGGAAGAATCAAATCAATTGAAATTGTACACTCTCAACTGGACCCGCGCAATTGCTTGTGCAAGAGAATGGAACAGAGCATTTGAATTGAGCCTAGAATCCTAGATCATAGGGCACTGCCGCACAGTAGCAGCATGCCTAGATCGCATCTCTTCTTATATCTTTTGTGGCACCTTCTCAATGTTTAATGGTGTGGTGGGTCATTCACAGTTGTCGATTTTTTACTTCTGTTGTTATTTTTAAAGTAGGACCTACTGAGAAGGGAAGTACTTGTATCTCTTGTCCTTGCTCTGACGTCCCATTGCACAATAATGGAAATTTTGTTTTAGGCTGTTAGAACTCGGAACTATTTTACTTCTATCGAACAAGTCAAATTTTGTATTCTGTTCCATGATCGGTCCCCAATTTAAAGAGGTGGTAAATTGATTAAATTTAGTTCGGAATATTGAAAACCAATTCAAATAAGGGGGACTGTCGGTCGATATCATAGCCGGATTAATATCCACACGTGAATTTTAAAAGTTTATGTTAATTTATTAAATATGCATACAAATTGTAAATGAATTCAACATTTTTATTTAATTTGTATTATTTGACAATCTAATTTTGTATTCTCCTTTGATATTTTAATAAATTCAATCATACTTGTTGTCAAAAAATAAATTCAACAATACAACATAAAAAGAAAAAAAAATATCAACCGACAACAACCATGATCAAATGATACCAAATTTTACCAAAGGACTGATGTAGCTTAAATTAATTTGTGGTTGTGTCAGAAATTTATATACGTATGTTTTTCACCTTTTATTCTTTCAAAAATGCAAAATCTTACAATTTTGTATGGATTGTAATCGACCTTACCTTGAAAAAGAATCACACATTATAAAATATACAAAATTTATATTACTCAAATAATAACTCAATAGTATATTTTCACTTTGCCTAGAGTGTGCAATAGTCGAAAGTTGAAGGGTTTTTGAGAAAAAATGCATAAAAGTTTTGTTTACTGAAAAACTCTATGAATAGTTGAGAACAATATCCTTTGTAGAAGAGGTTATATATTGAAAATTTAGGTTAAAAGTTTTTTTTTAATATTAAATAATAGATGGAGAACAAATCATTTTATTTTGCATGTAATTATATTATAGGTTCTAGGAGAAAGAGGAAACCTTAGCCGCTTTTTTCAGCAGCTCCTCCCAGCAGCACCTCCGCCAGTCCCTCCACCAGCACCTCCGCCCCCCGCCAGCAGCACCCTTCGTCTCCCGCCTCCCTCCGGGAGGATGGGGTGACCCTGCGGAGAGAGGGGGAGACAGCCGGCACCGCTCCACTGTTCCTTCCTTCCTGTCAGTAGGCCACCCCCTCCCCCCTCCTCTACCCTCGTCCATTCTGCTTTTCTCTCCCCCCCCCCCCCCCCCCCCCCGCCAACACCTCCGCCTCCTCGTTGAAAGAAGAGAGAGTTGACGACAATAGCCCTAGCCGTTATCTCTCTCGTCTTGATGCACCTTTCCGTCCTCCTCCACTTCCGTCAGGAGAACTAGAGAGAATTGGCGACAATAGCCCTAGTCGTCAGCCTTTCCGTCTCCTGACGCCTCCACCCTTCCACCCGCACTTCTGCACTGGTCTCCCCCACCCGCAACCCTAATTGAAAAAAAAAATGATGCTTCATTTCCTATGGTCGCTAGCCAGCCGATGTTGAAGGTCGTCGGTGTCTACTACCGAAGGATATAGTTTGTTTATTTTGTTATTTTTAGTTGTTTGTGATGTTCGATATTGATGTTATTTAGATGTGGGTGTAGTTTGATGTTGATGATGTTCTCTAGATGTGGATGTAGTTTGATGTTGATGATGTTCTCGATGTAGAACGATGGATGTAATTTATGTTTAATTAATGAAAATTATACTTGGCAGCCACTGCCAAGGTTTCAAAAAAACAAAAAAAAGAATAATAAATAATAAATTGGCTTGATCTTCAACTTTTACTGAAAAAAAACTCAATAAATAGTTAAAATGTTATGTATATATAAAAAAAGAGAGAAAATGTATAAAAATGACCATAGTGTGTACATAAAGCATCTACTAATTACATTCTAACATATATTATGTTGTAATGCAACAAATGTGTTACAAGCCACTAATGATTTACAAACTTCTACTTAAGAAAATTAGAAGTTTTTGAGTAATGGACTTTCGGCTCATCAAACATATCCAAATCAAAGGTTTAAATTCAAATTGATCGTTTGATGTCAATCGGAAGTACCGAACACATTTCTTAGTGAGTTTAAACTCAAGACAAGTTTTGTATTTAATATTTTCATTTTTGATGTTTGGTTTCATAATTCTTCATTATTTAAATGTCTTATCTATAGAATTGAACCAAACTATTTTAACCAAAATAAATTCGAATTGATTGCAATCAAAACATGCAAGGTAAATTATAATACCGAGTAAGACTAGGGCACTGATAATACCGAGTAATGATGATTATTAAATTTTATAAAAGAAAATCTATTGTTCATTATTAAATAAAAGAAAACACAATTAATGATTAATCACAACGAAATTAAGAATTTAGTTTCATCGATCTTCAAAGTAAAAATGATTTAAAATTTGAACATGGTATTGCTATATTAACCATATATAGTCACAAGATTCGAGAATTATTCGTGAATAATTCATTTTTTTGTGATGACGAACCAAACGCCGAATTATTCAGTTGACTGAACTTTAACCGAGTTATTCCCGAGTATTTCGCAAATTTTACAAACTTTTTCCAAATTTTCCGAATTTTCCGAATTATTTGTGAATTTTTCCCATAACATTTTTTTTAGTTTTTTTTTTGCTTCATTGTAGGACTGAGATCTCTGATCTGGATAATTCTGAACTATTCTCGAATTATATCCAAATTATTTCCGAATCACGAATTTTTGATCTCGTTAAACCGAACCCGAATAATTCATTTGTCACTATGATCTGTACTAATATTTTCTTAGGTTCCTGACACATGATGTGCACCGTCAGAAATAAACAGGGGAGATTGATTGAGAGAAGCTCAAAGCGAACACGTACTTAAGTGATAATAAATTAGAACTAGTCACATATTAATGCAGTAGATGGAGAGTTGAACAGGAATAATAAAGTGTTGTTAGTTAAAAGTCCTTAATTTAATCATATAAAATATTAAGTTTGATGGAATGTTAATCCAGAATATAAATATGTGATCATAGGCGAGTATAAATGAAGTTTTAGCATAATATATATAGGATTCAAACGCCTTTATTTTTTGTGTCTCTGTCATACTTCAAATTTTTTTAACTTTCAAAAAACATAAATTTCAAAACTTATATGATAAACTAAAATCGTTAGATTAATCTATATTATTTTCTCTACATGCACATATAAAATTTATTACTTTCCGATTTTGTTTTTATATGAATCAATAAGTTGAAAAACTAACATCCAGAATTTATTCATATCAATGTATTTTTGTAAGCTCTTGATATCAGTCAAAATAATGTTGAAATGTAGTAATTTTTTTATTTTTACATGGAAAAAATAATATAGATCAAATCTAACATTTTTATTTTAATATTTCAATTTTAAATAATAAGTTATTAACGGTTAAATAATGGAAGCATGATGAAGATACAAAAATAAAGGTAATTGCATCATCTCTGTATAGTTTAAGTTTTAAGCTAGTTCTATTGACCAAGAAAGCAAGGCGCCGGACGCAAGATTTTGACTAAGTATGAGGGTCACATTTAAAAAATTTATAAGAATCAAATAAACATATTTAACAAATTTTTTTATCTAAAACGGAGATCAATTAATCCTCATTTTTAACTGCCACTGAAGAAAGTATGGACGAAAATACACATATAGAGTAAAAAAGAAAAAAAAAAAAAAAATATATATATATATATATATATACACCTTTTGAGTCCAAACAGGCAGAATTTATTGCTATTTCTCTCGCACAATCTGATACTAGAGGACAAAGTATCCACAAAAAACTCTAATTCCATGTTTGATACAAGAAAGTTAAAGACCTATTTTATTCACGAGAATCATGACCCGGGGCAATTTATAGTAAAAGTATCCAAACAAGAAATTATATTGTTTTGCCTAACGACAAAATTAAAATTAGACTTTGAGGCTGAAAATTGAGGTGGAACGTTACTATCGTTCCACAAAAGCAATAATTACAATGCAAAGCATCTCCGTCCGTTCAATTTATTAAAGGAATGGAATTAAAAAAAATAAGAAATAGTAAAAGAAAATACCAATTTGTCCAATAATAATAAAAAAAATCGACTTCCAATGAAGACTCTAAATGTAAATGCGTATCTATTGCGATACCATCGGGAATAGAATGGAGTTAGAGTGGGAAAACTGGCACGGCGGAGCCGGCTCCGTCACGGAACAGCACGGCACGCATGTCAGTTACGTGCCGTGACTCGCGTGTCTCATGCTGTGATCATTTGCGTGCCGTGCTCATTTTTTGAAACTTTGGCACAGCACGGCACGGCACGGCACGTGAAAGATTTATTCACGGCACAACACGACACGTAGTCACGCGAGTCACTTGTAATTAGGACCATTAGATATTGATTTAATGGTGACTCTTGAATAAACTAACTTAAATTATGATTAAATGGCACGCGAGTCACGCGAGTCACATATGGTCACGGCACGTTTAGGCACGGCGTGACTGACATGACGTGACCATTCACGTGTCGTGACCATTCCTTGATATTTTGATCACGGCACGTGAAAAATTAACTTGGGCACGGCACGGGACTAAAGTCACGGCGTGTTAGTCACGGCACAGCACGGCACGGCACGTTTTTTCCACTCTAAATGGAGTTCTTACCGAGTCATAAACAATTCGAACCTATTTGAAATATTAAAAATTTACCCTAAAATCGTGCAATAGAGATTTATATTGGACATCTGAATCTAACTTGCAAATTAAAGAGTAAAATAGGTACATAATAATTTAAAATAAGTTTTAATTGAAAAGGCAACATATTGGGTAAATTTGTGACTTTCTAAAATTATAGAAAGATAAATAATATTATTAAATTTAGAGGGTGAATATTAAACTTACAAAAAATGAATAAACAACAAAAAAAACCTCCAATTCGATAGTCCTTAGCAAGAAAAACTTATAAAAATATTAAAACATGCAAGGATACATGCGTACAAATCCTCTCAACTTATAATTACAGAAGTCTAGGATATGTTTAGTTGCAAAATAAAAATAGTTAGAATAGCTAAATCAAAATAGCTATTATCTGTTTATTAGAATAATTAAATTTCAAATTCTTAGAAATAATCTCTTTAATAAGACAAAAAATTTGAATTTATTATTCTAACTATTTTAACTCAATCAAATACGGAATAAACTATTCCGAATAGCTTATTTCCAACAATAATTTATCCTCAATCCAATCAAACATATATTAAAAAAATAAAATATCAAGTGTGTCGATCTTGATATGGTCAAACACGTAACTACTTAAGGCTACTGATTAATTAATTAATGTACCTGCGAATAGGAGCATCATTAACTATTAATTTATTGTTGTTTACCAACAACGCATGACCGGTAAGGTAACTTCAATTCCATACATAAAACATATGTTGAATTCTTATTGACGGAGCTTGTGTTGTTATTGTTATCATGTTACTTTAATCTATATGTCAAAGTGCTTCTCACCAAGCAGTTTACTGATCAGCTTTCGTCTTCGCTTAGACAACTGATACTAGCACGAAACCTCCTCATTTTAATATGGGTAGATCTTTTATTGAAACCTCTATACATTGCTTTAAGTCAATAGTTACTTTGAAATTTTCGTTTGTCCAGTTGGAAAGGGTACACACATTGACGAGCGGTTTATTTATATACAGTGGACAATTTGAGAAACAATGCATCCAAATCGGTCAAAAATGAATAAAAAAATGAACACATTAAAATTAACTTAAATTATTTTTTTTTTACTACTTGACTTTATACTAAATTAGTTCGAAAATTTAATTTTG
Organism: Carex parvula; assembly: GCA_025461045.1. Taxonomy (NCBI): domain Eukaryota; kingdom Viridiplantae; phylum Streptophyta; class Magnoliopsida; order Poales; family Cyperaceae; genus Carex; species Carex parvula. The sequence goes on along the minus strand of JAJGRW010002188.1, from coordinate 1,834 downwards.
ACATGTAAACACATCACTCGTGAGTAGATCGATTTCAACGGTTTGAATGCATATTTGAAGCCAATTCAATAAGTTTTTAAATTAAACTCACAAAAGCTTGGTGAGCTTAAGAACACCTAGTTCTACTCATCAAATGATACAACGTGCGTTACAACGCACCTTAAGCCAGAGGTACCGCTTCGCCTATTTTGGCTAGTAGTTGATTCTATTCACTTCTCTACCGACCCAAAAATGAATTCGGATCCCCCAGATACCTGATGACCAGAGATGCAATAATTAAATCTGGATCGTTCTTTAACCTGACACAAATCCAAAACAGACCATCTATAGTTTTCAAAAGCAGAGTTTGGTTCGACTGAGATTAATCTAGACGATCCGTTTTATAATTATATATTGCACCATAGGTATCTGGGGATACATACCTTAAAAAATGTGCAAAACACATATCAATGATGCAATGTCATGTTTGCATGATTCTGAAACTAACAATAAATGAATGGAGTGAAAAATAATTGAACAGAAATAGAGTGGAAAAGAGGTTTTATTCTCGCTGAATAAAAAAGAATTGAGTGAAATGTGGAAGAGTTAGAATTGAGTTTAAACTTTAGCATTAAATCCTACCTTTTTACACTTGGTCCCTTCTATTTCTCTATGACTAGTTCTCTATTCCATGAATATAGTGCAATAGAATAATTTATATTTTTCAAGAGATGAAATTAACTCATTTTCAATACTCTTCGACTATTTTACTTTTCCATCATTAACGAACGCGGACTGCAATAATTCAAAATAGAAGCCTATTCTTAAGTATCACTTATTCTCTTCTTTTATTAAAACCCATATATTTGTATTGTGAACAATATCGGAATTCGTTCGTTAATATGATCGATTCCAAGGCTGTGATTAATGTAAGGAGTCTCACAATTGAAGGTGAACTTTCTACCCGATATAAATTGTTGACCGAATAAACTTAATTTCATCCTAATATTATAATAATACCTAAAGGGTTAAATGATATTTAAGGTTTAGAAAATTGGGAAAAAAAAATATCTTGAAGTCTTAAATGTATGAAAGTGTTCATGGGAAGAATATTCGAGAGAGTTGGTAAAAAAATTTAGATCTAGAATGTTCTTGCAAAAATATTTAGAATAAGAATAATAATATGATGTGCAAAATATCTACATATTAATTGTATAAGTTATCATGAATCAGGATAATTAAATAGAGGTGACATGTATTTGAGATGTAACAAAGAAAAATCAAACAAACAAAGTAAGAGAAAAATATAAGAAAGTTTAGAGCAAACTTCTTTGTTTTCTCTTCTGCATAACTTCAAACTCAAGTTTGACTTCTTTTTTCTCTTAAAGCTGAAACCTACAATAATAAAACTGAAAATAACGAAATTAAAAGTTTGTGAAATATGTACTCTTTTATATTTTGCCTGTCCCTTATGAAATTTCTAAAATTTCCCAACATGAAAACAGTTTACATTAAATTTATTACTCTATTTATGCTGAATTGCACTATTATTCCGCTATGAATGATTATTTGCTGACTTGACATTTATGTCAGTGCTTCTTTAAATTAAAAACTAAAAGAGCACCGCTTGAAAGTAACAAAAAACCACCTTATTAGAAGAGGAGGTTACATTATTTTATGGTGACACATTTGACACTATATATGTTTATAAGTTATTTTGTAATTTTAAAAAACCAATAGTCTATCCGAACCATCAACACGATCTCATATTAAATTGTGCTGGGAGACCAAATATTTTTTTTGAAAATTGTTTATTATTTTTTTTAGAATTTTGAAAATCGTTGTTTTTTCAATG
>JAJGRW010002187.1:0-20981 GCA_025461045.1 Carex parvula | reverse complement strand
TGCATCCTATACAACTTAGTTTGGATGATTTTTTGGTCAAAATTGAAATACTTAACGAAATTTGGGCCAAAACTTGATCACATGATTATTAAGTGGTAAGGATATAATTTTGATGCAAATATTGTATTGGATCTTATTGAATGCTATATGTTATATTCATCACATGGGTTGCATATTCCATTTTTGGAAAGTACTAAGATTGATCAAATGTTATATGTTATCTTATTGAATGCTATATGTTATATGAGGAGGGTTCAAATGCACCATTATTTTTGTGCTCCAATATGCTCCACATCTTTTTTTATCTCCAGTTTCAAAGTCTGAACAGTCGATTTGAACCGCTCAACATGATCTTCATAATAAAATATGCTTAGATACCAAATTTTATATTTTTTAGAATTTTTTTACTATTTTTTTAGATAGGTACAAAATCACCTTTTTAAGGAGATTCTGGACCATCCGATAAAGTGATATTGTACCTATCTAAAAAGATAGTAAAAAAATTCTATAAAATATAAAATTTGGTCTCCAAACATATTTTATTATGAAGATTATGTTGAACGATTTGGTTCGACTGTTCGGACTTTGAAAATAGAGATAAAGGATGTGGCGCATATTGGAGCACAAAAATTATGGTGCATTCGAACCCTCATGTTATATTGATCGTATGTTATAAATCAAAAGAAGTAATCTAACAAATAATTTAAAAAAAAATTCGAATTTTCAGTGTTAGATTTCATTATTTTGCTCTTCATAGTGTGAAAAAAAAAAAAAAATTAGATTTAGGCATTTTTCGAAAATCCAACGGATTCTGGGTATATTTATTAATTTGTAATTAACTTTGGATATTAATAAAAATGTCGATAATAAAGGAGCAAAATCAGCAAATAATTACAAAAATGTCAACATCATATTGAAAATTTAATCTCAAAGCTAGCAATTTGGTATGATAATATGTATTTTCTGTCAGGATAATAAAGGACCAACTTTACAATATGTACTCTTCTGCATGATAATTTGGTATCACACAAGTGGTACTTTTCCTTGTTTTAAAAATAAAAAAAATCAAGCCCGGCCGAAATATGTACTCTTCTGCAGTTCTGCATGATAATAAAGGAGCAAAATCAGCAAATAATTACAAAAATGTCAACATCATTTTCGACAATTAATCCTCTAATCTAACTGTCAAAGTTGTGGTCTCTCTCCTATTAGCGACTTTCTAAATCGACTCTCACTTCCAGTCGGCGCCCAAGCTACCTCTAATGGCAGATCCGAGAATCGCGCTACTAGCGCCATTTCGTTCTCCCTCGCTCCAACAACCCCCCCTCCCCTAATTCTCCCTCTCGGCGGGCTGTCGAACTTCCTATGACTTTGATCTTATTAAAATAAAAAATTCATCTTACAACCATTTCTTGTGAGAAACATCCACAAAACAACATAGAGAAAAGTCATAAACAAACAACTAACCACAACTAGAAACCATAGAAACTATTCTTAAAAGAAAAAGCTCTCTTCCTGGTATCTCTCTCTCTCTCTCCAATCAATTCTGTAGGTATTGTCTTTCAGTAAAAGTGAAGTGTGAAAATGTTATTTTGCAAAAGTGAAGTGTGAAAAATCCCTGTTATTGTCTTTTTGTTTCTTCATGCCTCATTTTAGTTTTGATTATGACATTTCTCATGTGAGTCTGGATTCTCTCAACCAGACTAGCACTCTTCTAGATCTCATTTTAAGTCTCTCTAATTTTATCTATAAAAACATTGAATTATGGTGAACCAACTACTGGTGAGAAATTTTCTTAGCATCTACATTTTTCACTTTTCATTTATCGATGCATTGGGCTTTACCAGTCTTTAGCATAGGATTTTATGTTTTTATGAGATTTCATGATGTATTCTATATGACTTAATTTTCATGGTGTATTGTATATGACATGCCTACAGGCTAGTTTCCAAAAAACTAAAAAATATTAATACCTATATGGCATTCACTAATCAACTGTACACTTCAGTATGTACTAGTATGTAGTTTCAATTCTTCAAGGGGTAATTCCAAACTCATGTAACATTATGTACTCTTCAAGTGGTAATGAAATTTTTGTGCCTACGGGCTTAATCTAAAAAAAAAAAAAACTGTGAATTTGATCAGTTCAATATTTTTTAGAGTGTGCTAATAATGTGCAAGAGCTTAATGTTCAAGTCAATTGCAATTTTGATTCTATTTTTTTTGTTTCCTGAGTTTAATTCTATTAAATAAAAGAAGTTTTAAATCGATTGCAATTAAACTTGGAGCAAATACTATTTAGGGTTGTCTATTGAAGTATAAATATATGTAAGACAAGGAATTAATGAGTCCGGCTAGTATGACATCAGTGTCATATGACACCAACTACAAAATTGATTGGATAGACTTCAAACGATTAATCCAAACCGTTCAACCCAATTTACTTTATGAGTGATACGTTTACATGTAATTTTTTTATATTTTCTAGTTATTTTAGTATCAAATCAAGCGGTCAAAAAAGTTGAAAAATGAATGCACTAAAATTAACTTAAAAACTCACACATTTGACCGGTTGACTTGATACTACATAAATTCAAAAAATTATAAATTTTGCATGTAAACGAACAACTAATGAAATAGATCGGTTTGAACGGTTTGGATTCACCGTTTGAAGTCGATTCGATAGATTTTGGAGTTGGTGTTATATAGACTGAAATGACACTGATGTCATACTAGCCAGACTCGATATTAATACTTACAATATTTGATATAATATGTTAGGTATAAATATATGACACATGAACTATTCACACTTACATAACGAGGTATAAATACTTGCAATTTTTGATATTAATACTTTCAGACGTTATCCAGTGTCATACAAAAAAAAATTAAAATTTGATATAATATGTTAGGTACAAATACTTGACACATGAACTACTCACACTTGTATGGCGAGGTATGAATATTTGCAATACTTGATATTAATACTTTCAAACATCATCTAATGTCACAAGGAAAAAAATTAATAGAATCTGTTAGATACAAATACTTGATACATGAACTATTTACATTTGCACGATGAGGCATGAATACTTACAATACTTGATATTAGTACTTTCAAACGTCATCTAATGTCATAAGAAAAAAACTATTGATAAAATCTTTTAGATACAAACACTTGAGACATAAACTATTCACACTTGCATGATGAGGTATGAATACTTGCAATACTTGAATTTAATACTTTCATACATCATCTAGTGCTATATGGAAAAATAAAAATAAAAATTTCATAGATTCTGTTAGTTACTAACACTTGACATATGAACTATATATTTACACTTGCATGATGATGTATAAATACTTGTAATATTTGATATTAATACTTTCAGACGTCATCCAATGCCATTTGGAAAGCAAATTAAATTGTGATAGAATATGTTAGGTATAAACACTTGACACGTGAACTATTTACACTTGGATTACGAGTTATTAATACTTACACGACGAGGTATGAATACTTGCGCCCCAGAGAATCCTAAAGTACTTCATCATGGATCTCATTTGAACAGAGAAAATTGCGTAGAAGATATTTGTGGTTTAGATTGAACTTTAAAAAATTAAATTTTATATAATATACTAGGTACAAATACTTGACACATGAACTATTCACACTTACATGACGGGGTATAAATACTTGAAATTTTTATATATTAATATTTTCAAACGTCATCCAATGCCATAAGGAAAACTATTTGATGAAAATCGGTTAGATACAAGTACTTGATATATGAACTATTCACACTTGCATGACGAGGTATGAATACTTGCAATATTTGATAATTTTTTTATATTTTATTCGAAATTCAGTTCGAAAACGTAAAAAAAACAAATAAAACGCAAATTATTCGCGAATTAATGGTATATATTATTATTATGCTTACAGTATCATGATCTCATTTCTTTTGAGTAAACCCACCACTCTTATTTTATTTTATTTTTTCGTTTAACACCAAACCGTCATATGACTACAGACAAGCAACTTCGAAAACGAGGGATTTTTTTAAAAACAGTAATTAAAATAATTAATTTTAATAAAACAACATGATTACCAACTTTTATACAAAAACAACAAAAACCGAAATGACATTTCGGTTTAAGGATTTTTTTTTTTGCTTCACCGAATTGTCATTTCGGTTTACCCTATTTTCACAAAAACCCAACTCCAACTTTGTAATCTTGCGTGTAAATACCCCTAACCAAAATGGCAATTCATTTAGGGGTTTCTTAGCCTAAACCGAATTGCCATTTCGGTTTAGGTTTTTTTTTTGTTTAGACACCAAGAAAAGCAAAATAAAGAAATCTAACACTAAAAATTTAATTTTTTTGTTAGATTACTTCTTTTGATTTAAAATTAGCAAAAAATAAAAAAATACACTAAATACTTGAAATAATGTTGAATTACAATAAATTATAATAAATTATGTTGAATTACACTAAATTACGCTAAATTACAATAACTCCGCTAATTATGCTGAAATACGTCAAATTACGCTAAAATAGACCGATTATGTGCCATCTTTCATGAATCACAAAAAATAGTAAAAAATATTCTGAAAATAGTAAAAACTAGTATTCTACAAGTTCATTATGTAACTAATTTACTGAGCTACTTGGATTGAATAATAGAAATGAAAATCTAAATCGGAAACTTCAACTCAAGTTTTGAGGCTCTTCCCTTTGTTTTTTGGCGATTCTGAATTTTGGAATCTAGCATCACCGGCACGGACGCATGCGTATTTTCGCAAGCTTTCCGAAAAGTGATCATTTGCTGAAATCGAACACTCGAGCGTCGTTTTATGACCGTTTGAAGTTTCGCCGTCATTTTTCGCCGTCATTTTTCGCCTTTTCAGTGAAGATATCATCCCTATTCATATGTAATTTAGCGTAATTAACCGTATTTTAGCGTAATGTAATGTAATTTAGTGTAATTTAACTTAATATAGTGTAATTCAACATAATTTCAAGTAATTTAGCGTATTTTAGTATAAATATGCTAATTATATATGAAAAGAAATCAAATAATTTCAACAAAAAATTCAAATTTTCAGTATTAGATTTGTTTATTTTGTTATTCTTAGTCTCTATATATAAAAAAAAAAAAATCTAAACCGAAATGCCAATTCGGTTTAGGCTAAAAAAGCCCCAAACCGAATTGACAATTCGGTTAGCTCACTTTTCGGATTTTATGTGGCGTGGTGGCGGAAACGCTGTGAAAAAAGTCAAAACTGAAATGGCAATTCGGTGAAGCAAAAAAAGAAACCTTAACCGACATGGCATTTCGGTTTTTGCTGTTTTTTTAAAAAAACTCGGTAGTCATGTTGGTTCTTTAACATTAATTATTTTAATTACTGTTTTAAAAAAAAATCCGAAAACGAGTATCTCTCTTAACACAAAACCGCCATGTGACTGCTGACATTCTCAAATTCTAATTGAATAGATTATTATCCGTGATTTTTATTTTTACCCAAAAAAAAATATATTTTAATATAAATAACCAGGTTTTTAAAAGATTTTTATTTTTACCCAAACCGCTAGGATTATCAGCGGTTCGAATTAAAAATTCGGACCGCTAGGAATCCTAGCGGCCTGAATTTTTAATTCGAACCAAAAACCGCACCCGTGACTCTTCTTCTCTGTGTCGCCTCTCCGCCAGAAAAAAAACGAAAAAAAGAAGGGAGATCGGCTCCGCCAGAAAGAAGGAAAAAAGGAAAAAAGAAGAGAAGGCTGCGCGCCTCCGCCTCTCCGCCAGATCTCTCTGTGTCGCCTCTCCGCCAGAAAAAAGGAAAAAAGAAGAGAAGGCTGCGCGCCTCCGCCCCTCCGCCTCGCCGCCCCTCCGCCTAGCGTCCCTCCGCCTCTTCACCGCCGGTCGTCGATTCTGTGTAATTTCTCAATCTAAACTTAGAATTTTCTGTGAATGATTGAATTTTCTGTGTAAACTTAGAATTTTCTGTGTAAACTTAGAAGTAGGTTAATACTGGTTAGTGAATGAAATATAGTCATCTGTGAGACTAAGTAGTAGGTCAAAACTGCTATGTAATTGAATTTAATCTTGGTGTGTGATTGAATTTATTCCTGGTGTATGATTGAATTTAGTTATGAAGCCTCTCTCTCTCTATATATATATATCTCTGGCTTGCTTGCTACGATGGAACTCTGCATAATCTGAGTCAAATTGGAATTTGAATATATAATCTGTTATTTTTTATTTTTTGGGAGAAAGAAACTGTGGAGAGGGGATTGGTACATCTTTGGGGTGGTCGAAGGGAGGCGAGGGTTGGTATTTTTTGGGGCTGGTGGAAGGGTGACATGGTAGCGCAGGGAATGTGATGGGTAATTCTATTACTACAATTGGTGTATTTTGGGAAATGAATGCATAAGATTGTTTTTTTTAGGGTAATTAATTATCACCTTTGGAAACAAACACCAGTTAATATTTCATATTTACAAGAGTTTATTATTGGAAACAAACACCTTTGGAAACAATCACAATCACAATTACTAATTAGTATAGAATTTCATATTTACAAGAGTTTGAATTTAATATTATTTCAAGCTAATTTTATTTCTCTAAAACTAAACACGAGAATAAATAATTAAAATATTTACAAATATATATGTTGTTCATAATCATCATAATTCACAAATATAATATATTTTATTAGTTGATTAGAGTAGCAAAAGAAACAATAATTGATAAAACTCAAAATTTATTTACTTAAATATTAAATTCGATCAAGTTGCTTTCATGTTACTTTATTTTTTTTTGAATAATATTGATTTTATTCTATTTGGAAGAAATGGAGGATTTGAGAAGATATTGGAGGCTTTCCTTTATTAGAATAACAGGGATATTTAATAGTAAGGTTGTACTTTGGATTTTTAATCGGTAAAATTGGATATATTTATTATTTCATTAAAAATCAATTACTATAGATTTATTAATTCAAGAATTGATTTTCCTTTAAAATCTTATTTTATTAATATTTTACCGAAATTGTAGAAAATATTATTATATAATACGAGCTTATTTTTGTTCTTTACTTCTATTTAAAAAAAAAAAAAACTATATCTATAGTTCCAAGGTTAATATGTACTATATGTATCATCAAATTTGTGTGATTAAACAAATTATACTTGCAACTAATAAATGAGTTATTTTTGCTGGTTGTATATTTGAAAGTTTATTTTGCATTAATTGTATGAAATGAAATTAGTTTGCATTAACTGATTTCATACATTTCTAATGGAAACCTTATCTTTAAAAAAAATACAAATTTATAAAAATATGCTTGTATGGAGTGGTTCTTTGTTCTTATTGGCATAATGCATGTTATGATTGACTCCATAGTCATCTTTTTGCATATTAGCGTATTTTAGCATATTTTTACCGCAATTAGCATATTTTAGCCAATTGTAGCATGTTTAACTTTTTTTTAATGTAGGATGGCTAGGGGACGGCCTAGGAGACCACCCGCAGCCGACCCGGTTGATGAGCCCATTCCCACTGACAGCAAGGATCATTTCAGTCCTTTATTATGGATGCCTCACGGTGAGCACCAAGTCTCAGAGGCATCTAAAGAGGTACTTGATTACTTTTTTTTTTTTAAGTTTGTATTTTGTTGAATTTTTGTATTTTTAGGTTTTCATGTTGTTTACTTTTTTGAACGCAGAGTGAGGCAATTATAAATGCCAGGGGTCGGTATCTTGACATGCAGTACTACTCGGTCATGGAGGCGTATCTGCAAAATTTCGGGGTGCAGCATTTGGTCGATATTCTACAGTCGGAGACTAAGTCCATTAACGCGTCCCTCATTGCAGGACTAGTGGAGCGATGGCGCCCCGAGACGCACACGTTCCACTTACCTTTTGGAGAGATGACAGTGACTCTCCAGGACGTTAGTGCTCTATGGGGTTTGCCTATCCAGGGCGTGCCCGTTGGTGGCATATCTGACCCCACAGATCCAGATGACATGACGATTAATTACATGCTCGCTGAGTTGTTGGGAGCGGAGCCAGATATACGCAGCAACGGGGGGAAGTCCAAGTACTGTCTAGACAAGACGAAGCTGCGAGCTATGTTTGCGAGAGGTCTAGGTAGCGATTCCACTCCGATCGAGATTCAGAGGTACTCATATAAACTATTTGTATTACATTTATTTTGTACTCTGTTTCATGCGGAAAAATGAGTTGCTCTATAATTTTGATATTACAGATACACACGGGGATTCGTGATGGACCTATTTGGTTCTGTCATGTTTGCTGATTCAAATGGTGATACCATCCCGATGATGTATCTACAGCTGCTGCGAGACCTTCAGCCGTCGAGCGGCAGGTACAACTTGGGTGGGGCTGTCCTAGCACATCTCTACTCCAACTTGTGCCACGGTTGCAAGGTCAGTATGCTATTTATGTCTTATTTTAATTACCTACCTTGTCATGCACTTGTTGTCTTATTTTAATTATTTAACTCGTCCCTGACGGCTAGTATTCTTCAAAATATAGCGGAAAACTAAGCAAATCTACGGGCCAATGCTGCTTTTGCAGCATAGGTCGTGGTCACGGCTACCGGTGGGGGTACCTCAGCCGAACGAGGATCCATGGAGAGGGCCCGAAAATGGAAATCGACTGGCATTCGGCATGAAATGGTACGGACATCACTTGTACAAGGACAACCCTCACGGAAAGACAGTAGGTATCAGGTTGGTCCGATCTCAGATTCAGAGTCTGGGTGAGACGCAGGTGATCTGGACTCCGTACCATGAGTTATACACTGAGGGGAGGCTGCCGCAGATTGTAGCAGATGATCACAAGATGTGGCTCTACAGGGGACCGCTGGTGTGCTTCTGGATAGTGGAGCACCACTATCCAGACCAGGTGCTCCGTCAGTTTCATTTTCCTCCACTCATCCCCGCAAATCCAGACGTCCCGAGATCTGTGATCATGAGGCTACACGGGTATTGTGTTCTTTTTAGCATTTTTGTACTTAACATTAGTTCTTGTCTTTAAATTGCAACTAACATATGAATTACAGGATAACACACGGTAATCACTGGGATAGAGATTGGAGTGTGCATCACTCGGAGTACTACATCAAGACGGGCAATATGAGTGCCAACTTATGGCAGATGCCGGAGATTGATACGATGCAGTTCCAGGGAGATCCCCTATTGAGATATCAGGCTTGGTACCTGCGGGTCGGCATGGCTTCGGTGTATATAGAGGGAGATTAAGGCGAGTTTCTTCGCGCACAGATATTCGAAGACGATGGTTATACCCCTACTGGCTGGAAAGGTGCTCGCCAGGTTATGCATCTAAAACAACACATTTTTATGCGTTATGAACCTTTTATCATAACCTTAATTTTTTCTAACGTTTTTTTTATAGCTGCTGTTAGCGCTTAAAGGTGCCGGGCGTTCAATCGTTTGTCTTGGAAAACATGGCTACAGAGCGGTCGGGCACGCGATGTTGAACTTGGTTGCCCCATGCATTGCGGACCACGGCCAGGAGGCAAAGCTGGTCACCATGTTACGAGACGTCGGAGAGAATATTGATTGGCGCGCAGTACAGCCGGACGAGCCTGACGCGCAACCTGTTCTGACCAGTGAGATGCCACCGGAGCCATCAGAGCAGCCAGAGTGGGATTATCATCGTTGGGTACTGCGCATTGCCGGTTGGCACGCCTACCGTGACCAGCACGGGCGTCCAGTTCTTCCCCCGGTATGTGATTTTTTATTTTATTTATTCTTTTATTGTAAGTAAAGATAGTTAAAATTTACTAAATTTTTGGTATCCTTGCAGGGTCCTGCATACATGCCGACACAGCCTGAGCATCATGAGTCTCCAAAGATCCAGTCTGTGCAGGATGACAGGTTGAGTTTTAGCCTTGCAGACTATGCTCCAGCTGATCAGTGGGATACATCCGCCTCCCCGCCACCGCGTCAGCCGTATTCAGAGATGGCTCACGATTGGGAGGCCTCTGGTAGCCGAACTCAGGCTGATTATGAGTCCCAGTTTGTGGCATCCATATTTCATACTCCCACGCCACCGCCAGCTACCCACGTGGCCTCGGATCCATGGGATACAGCACTTACGATGAGCAGGCAGGACAGCCTCGATGATCATATTACACCAGCTCGCGCTGCGCAGGCAGGACAGCCTCAGTGTGAGGATTGGCATGAGCGCATATTCAGTAGAGAGAACAGGGGTAGACCACCTCACCGATTCTCTCCTTCGCAGTACGATGGATAGAGGGTATATTTTATTATGTGTTAGTTTAGTTGTGCTATGTTATATTTTATTATGTTTTATTTTAGTTTTTTTTAGTTGTGCTATGTTATGTTTTATGATGGTAGTTTAGTTTAGTTTAGTTTGGTAGTTTTAGTTTAGTTGTGCTATGTTATATTTTATTATGTTTTACTTTAGTTTTGTAGTTTATTTTTTTTTAGTGTAGTGTAGTTTCGTTATGTTTTATTATGTTGTATTTTTTTAGTGTTGTTTATTTTAGTTTCGTTATATTTCATACAACAAAAAGAAATAACATCCAAAAATGATCATACAACATCCAGAAATAACATCCAAAATATAAAATACAAACTTAATATACATTTCAAACGATCATACAACATACTATTTCGTCTTACCGGTCTTGAACGTACATGGAACAAAATCATCGTCCGAGATTGACGATGACGGCTCGGTAACAACAGACGACGTGCTAGCCTTAGTCTTAGCCTTAGTCTTAGCCTTATTCTTAGTCTTCGGCGTCTGTACATCATCTTTTTTTTTTCCCAATCCATAGCCGTAGGGGTTTTCTACAAAATCATCATCAGATATGTCATTTCGTTTAAAATCATCATCAGATATGTGCACACATTTCATAGCCCAAATTGGACAGTCCTTTCTAGACCTTCCGCAGCCCCAATTGCATTTCTTTTCCTCGTCCTTTCCTCGATTGTTACTGTCCATCCTCCTCGTCTACAATTTATTTGGAAAATAATAATAAAAAAAACTGCAACATAATAAAATACATACAAATAAAGTTCATACAAACCTCAAAGTAAAAATTCTTCACAAAATAAAGTTAATTCCTACGACTCCTTCTAAAATTTAATCCCATGAGCCAACCAGATCTCCATGATGATGTGCTCCTTCTATCTTGTTGCACTGTTTCGTCTTGCCGGTTAGCTGTACCGGACGGTCCTGCTTGCGCTTCGTTAGCTGTACCAGATGTGCTCCTCCTTCCTAATTGAGATGTGCTCCTTCTAGCTGGTTGCACTCCTTCTTCTTGCTGGTGTGCTGTATCGGATGGCCTTGCGCTAGATGTGCTCCTCCTACCTGCTTGAGTTGTGCTCCTTCTTCGCTGGGTAGTACCTGAAGGCCCTTGCATTCCAACCGCCTCCCATCCTGCCAGTACTTCTCCCATTGCCTCCCTAAACATCATATTTGCATTTTCACGGTCTGCTGTACGGCTTCTGGCTGTGCTTCGCCGCGGCCCTTGTGATCCACTTGCCTCTGCCATAACTCGCTCATTCTCTGCTACATTTGCTGCGTTATGAGCCTCTGCAGCCCAAATATGTTAGTTAGTAAGCTATTCAACATTGGAACCGAAAATAATTAGGAATGAATGTGACATACCTCGCCTCTGCCTGTCAGAAGTGGAACGGCGAGGACGGTGCCCCCGTCGCCTACCTTGCATTTCATCCATGGTCATATCTTGACGGATGTGTTTTCTCCTACCACGCTGTATCCAATCTTTGTCTGGCTCAATTTTAGAGGTAGTGGTTGTAGGCCAATCTTCAGGATTGCCATAAGGAACAAACAGTGCATTCCAAGTACTCAGAAGGTAGTCCACCCTATACCAGTGGGCAACAAATAGGTTGGGTGACCAGTTTCTATGACGACAAACCGCTAACACATAAGCGCACGGAATTCCAGTTAATTGGATACCTCTGCATGTACATTCCACTTTTCTCTCTGGCCCGAATGTCACGATATACTGGAACCTTCTATGAATAATTGACATAGTTCCATCCTGCATTTGGACCACTGGAACATATTCATTTGGGCCCGTGACTTGGTAATTACCTTCGCCATGCGAGTATGGAATGACATCCATTTTTGTAGCTTTCTCCCACCGTTTGGCGAGCTTAACATGTACCCGTCTGGAAAAAGGCTGTTCTGCATTGCTTTGCTCCGTCGCTGCCTCTCATCGTTGAACAAAGCACCTATTGCACTTAGCGAATGTCTCCTCTACAAGTGCAGCCACGGGCAACATTCGGCTATCCTTGAAGACAGCGTTCAGGGACTCAGAGCCGTTTGTTGTCATGATACCAAATCGGTGCCCTCCATCACAGGTCTGGAAATTTTTTTCAAAATTTGACGGCTCCATGACATCATCAGGACGTACTTTGCCCTCTCTCCTCAGAAAAACATTACACGTCGGATTTTGCTGCAATAGAACAAAGCAAAATTAGACAAAATGCATCTAAAAGAAATAAAAATGATATACATTAGACAATATTAGACATACCGAGCAAAAATCTTCGAACATCTCTTTCAGCCTTCTTGGCTTCTTCTTCCTGGCTCCTTGTTTGAACCTAGTTCCGTACCATTTGTCCTTCCCACACGCCTGGACCAGGTTATCTGCAACATGTTGGATACAATACCTGTGCACAAAATTATCCCTATCCCATCCGTATTCAGGTTTCAATGCAGCTTTGATACCCTTGTGTTGGTCCGATATAACACATACGAATCTATTAACACCAATCACATTAATCCTAAGCCATTGTAAGAAAAAACCCCAGTTCTCTTCATTCTCCGTATGTACAATTGCAAATGCTAGAGGCAGCAATTGGTTATCGGCATCATAGGCGCAAGCCATCAAAAGTCTGCCCTCATACCGCCCAGAAAGGAAGGCTGCATCTATACTGATCACCGGTCTTAAGTAATCAAATGCGGTAATGCATGGTCCGTAAGCCCATGCCACGGTCCTGAATTTCTGAACACCTTCTTTGACCAGTCCTGTATTTTTATCGATGCTCGGACTTGTCAGAAATTGGTATTTTGAGCCGGGATTCGTGTAACATATCCCGATAAGCAATAGTTTCATAAAATTGTACGACTCTTTCCAACTCCCAAATTGCCGGGCTACTGCAATCTCACGACCTCTCCAAAGTTTGTTGTACTTCGGGGTTATACTGCCAAACCTAACCCTCACGCAGTGTGCCACACTCCGGATGCTCATAGTGGGGTCTTCCTTAATGCTGCTCTCGATGATATCTGTGATAATTGATGCCGTGAGTTGTACATGGTCCGACCTGGTGTACTCAGATTCGCATGTGTGAGGCGTGTCTTGCTCAGTTATCATCCATATATCTCCGGCATTTGTTGCTCTTGCCTTCAGTTTGAAACGACAACCCGTAGTGCTGCATCTAATTTCCAGCCGGGATGTGTCACTTCTCTTCGTATATGTCTCCTTGTTCTTGTCAACATGGTACTCTCTGATCTTTTTCGTCAGTTGCTTTTTACTTACGAAGTATTGGCCTTTTGCGAGCTCACTCCTGTACTCAACCCGACGACCATAGTAAGAAACATCTGCTTCTCGGAAAGCAGATGTGTCATTGAAGTTTACAAAAGGGTGAGTCTCAGAACGGCCACCTAACGGCATATTCTCTCTATTTTGCCTCACAGTGGGCTGTGGGTATTCTTCTTCATCTTCTTCATCTTCTTCATCTCCTTCATCATTAATGTCACAGTCTCCTTCCCCCAATTCATCCCCAGTTTGCAGATTCTCCTCCGGTATCTCGTTTATAAATTCAAATTCCGACTCGTTTGGATCTTTCTGTACTGGTGGCGGTCTGGGGTGAGGATTTGGTTCAGGCCCATTTAAGGATGAAGGACCTGCATACATGGATATAGGTGGGATAAAAGGTGGAGATTGTACTCGTTGTGGGACAAAAGGTGGAGATTGGGGTGAATTATTGTATATTTCTGGTTCCGGTTCTGGTACAGGCATTACGATAAAAGGAATGTGTGGTTCATTATCTTCTTGATAATGTTGGGCAGCCGAATTTTGGCCTGAACTTTCGGCCCCTGACTCTTCGCGAATTCTGCGTGCAAAAACTTCCAATAATGATTCGCCAGACCTCAAAACCTGCGCTATTAGACCTCTCAATGCCCCGTTATCTCCCAATGTGATTTTGACATACTTTCCTGCGTGGACCATTCGGGCCTGAATTTGTAATTGGCAACGATTCCTATTGTAGCCGCTCGCTTCATAAATAAGCGATTGCAACTGCTCAAATGAGAAATTTTCATCAACCCAATACGTATTTGCTGCAGGTTTGGAGTAACGTACTCCATACTGGTCAGTTATGAACTTTCCTCCAAAATGTATTGAAATTGCAATAGACATGGCCAATAAACTACATTCATAAATGACAAATATTTGGTCAGTTTACTGATTTCAATTGTGAACAGTTGTGAATAGTCGTATATGAACAGTAGTGAACAGTAAATACGGATGTGAACAGTAGTGAACATTAGTGTACAGTAAATACGTATGTGAACAGTAGTGTACAGTAAATACGTATGTGAACAGTAGTGTACAGTAGTGTACAGTAAATACGTATGTGAACAGTAAATACGTATGTGAACAGTAGTGTACATTAAATACGTATGTGAACAGTAGTGTACAGTAAATACGTATATAAATAGTAATTGACAGTAAATACGTATGTATTAACAGTAAATACGTATGTAATTAACAGTAAATACGTATGTAAAAAAAAATTACCTGACGACTTCTCCGTCTCCTCCTCCTCCTCCTCTTCCTTCAGCTCCTCTTCCTTCAGAGCTCCCCTCCCTCTCCCTCTTCCTCCCTCCTCTTCAGCCCTCTTCCTTCCTCCCTCTTTTTTTTTTCTCTCTCTTCTACGCAGCTGGAGCCCCGTACTTATAAGTTTTCAAAAAAAAAAAAAAGAGATTCGGGCCGCTAGGAATCCTAGCGGTTCGAATTAAGAATTCAGACCGCTAGGAATCCTGGCGGTCCGAATTAAGAATTCAGACCGCTAGGAATCCTAGTGGTCCGAATTTTTAATTCGAACCGCTGATAATCCTAGCGGTTTGGGTAAAAATAAAAATCTTTTAAAAACCTGGTTATTTATATTAAAATATATTTTTTTTGGGTAAAAATAAAAATCACGGGATTATTATGCATGTGCATCTTGTATATTCTTAATAAATTCATATTTTTAAATTATATTAGAATCCTGTCCGAATCTGTTGCAATTACAATCTGATTTTTTTTTTTTAATTTATTTATAAACAGGCCACTTCAGGACTCATAATTCATAAAGCTTCTACCAATTATAGAAACTTTTATTTATCTGAATGACATCCTAAATGAAAAAAAATACTATTTGAAATGTGATTTTATTTTATTTTACTTCATCACAAAAATAATCATGAATATTGTACACCTATTTTTTTCATGCACTTCTCTGTATCCCATAATTAATCTCAACAATTCACGTGCAAATAAAAAAAAAAGTGAAAATTAAAGTTAAGTGGGATGGAGTTGTTAACTAGTTTCGACGGGCATTATCTAGATCATAATAATATCTTAATTAATTTATTCTAGAAAAATATTAGACCGATGAAAATAATAATTGTTAGCTAAAGAATCTAATTTTATTTCACTTGCACTTATTAAGTATTCTTACTAGGAGTTGTATATCACTGTCACTTTTTTTATTTTATAACATATCACTTATAATAAATGCCACAAGCCTCGAAAAAAATAAATTAGTTCTCAAATATTTTTATCAGGATGGTAATTTTAAAAATGTTGTAGATTGTATGTTCAGAAACATTCTCTGGGTCACATATTACTGGAACCGACAGTAAAAGCAGATGCGCAAATTACTAATATATTAAAAAAGTTACAAACATATGCTACATGCTGGAGATGACCAACCCGGGTACCATTACCATATCTAGCTATTTTACCAATTACACCCTACATCTCTTTTATTGCTTTTTTTTTTTCCTTTCTTTCCCGTAATTACCAGAAAGGGCATATAACCCAACGTATACTGTACCGCCCAGTTTTACGGTACCAGTTACCACTGTTACGGCTGATAAGCCTTGCTCCTTGTAAATTTATTGTATGCACATTGTAATTTATGAGATTATTCAATAAAACTTTATTCAATATAATTCATCAAATTAAATAGAGACATAAGTACATAACAACAATGGAAAATGCAAAAACATACAAGCAATTATGATAACGCCATTGATCGACATCTCTCACCCCCGTACACACACACCGACCGCACATCGTAAATAACCTCAAACCTAAATTTTATTCATATGCATATCACATACCAACAAAATTAATACATGTATAGATGATAGATCATTTCACAAAAACAGAGATACGTAGATAACATGTAACTACTTGTCGGTGGTATCGGTGTGGGTTGTGGATTTGGAGGCGACATTACGCAATGCGACGGCGAACACGAGCACGACATGAGATGCCCGTGTAATGATCCTTCCCAAGGTAGTGTATCTCGTGGGGTAGTCGGCGAGCAACCACCCAATCCCTATCATCCCGAGTCCGAAGAGAAAGATCATGACGAGAGGAGCACCAAAAGCATACTGAATGTGAATGTGCGACGTCATGACAGCAGGCGGCAGAGGCATCAGCATTGATGAAAATGCAGACGAGGAAATGTAGACTCCGACTCTGACCAGGTTCGCCGCTACTGTTGGCGGATCAAGGTGTGGGTTGAATGCGCCGGCAGGGAGCTGTTCACCAGGAGCGAGGTTGTCAGCCATTTGAAGATAGTTTAATTTGTTGATAACTTTTTTGCTGCTAAATTTTGGAGAGAAGCTGTTGGAGAGAAGCTGGAGAAAAGAAATACAAAGGATCAGGTGATAAAAGTGTGAGTGAGAGAGAGTGATAGTATGGGAGAGACAAAAAGGCAACAAAGGATGCTTTTATAGACACAAATCAGGCGCTAGAGATAGAAAGTGTGTGTGTGTGTGTGTGAAGGGCTCACTCAAATCAAAGCTTGCTGAGAGAGGTGGAGGGAGTCAGGGAGGATGTGAGATTTGTCTATGTTATATTATTATATATAAAAAAAAAGAGGTGATGTGGCCTACATACATTAAGTAAAAGAAAAAAAAAAAAAGAGGAGAGAGAGAAGAGAGAAACCTACATGTCTCTCCATCTTCTCTTCTTTGGCAATTTGGCATGGGGTTTTACTGGCCCAATGGGGCAGCCCACGGTCTCCTTTTTGCGACATAAACCAACCAACAACACCTTGACACGTGCCCTTGTCTTCAATTGTTTATATCTCAACTATGTACGCCTCTACAATTTCCTGTTTTAGAATAATCTTTCTTTCTTTTACTCTTTATTTCAGTATAGTACTATAGTTAGCCAAAGTATACATGAAACTTACATATAATTTACTATTAATACTCCACATTTGCATGAGTATATTACTGTATGCATAGAAGAACATTTAGAAATAGGATTTCATTAATTGTTCATCAATAAAATATAACTTCTAGTATATAAAGTTGGTTAAAAATATTTCAAATTTTTAATTACTTTTTTTTTTTAAACTTGGTAGCGAAATTTTTCTTTATTTAATTTTTTTAATTACTTGATGTCAAATGTCAATAAGTGATGTTGAGAACTGACAGAGAAAAGTTGTTATTGAAATAATGTATGTCAAAAAATATACTAAATCAGTCTGTTTATCAAAAAGGAATCTAAATTCATAGTGGTATTGGAGCTGATTATTATTTTTTATATAATATCTTCAGAGATACGGTTAAGCTCATCATTAAATATCATATAATATAAATAAAACTTTAACAATCAGTCACAGTAAAAAATAATAAAATGTAACTGATAATATGTTTAACCACATTTCCAAGCTATATATTCTAGTGAGATAATTCTAGGATGAGGCCGCCCCCCCTCGTTCTCAATTGGGTGTTTCTAGCTACTTTTAATTAGATGTTACAGTTTACGTGCAGACCTAATACTCTGTTAATAATTAATTAATTGCCTCTGTACGGCTTTGAGAAGAAATGATACATTAAACAAATGAAGGTTACACATGCATAGACTAATTAATAGCATGCAATAAAGAAACAAAAATTGCGGTAGACCCAAAAGATTGCTTGTCTCCTCCATGTCCCAGACTCCATATGTCCCAGAGAAAATTAATATATGACACAATTATATATATCATCCTGCTCTTAATATAATTGTCTTATTATTTACTTGCTGTTGCAGTGCTGCACCTCCATATATTGACTATCTTATTTTAAAAATAGCTTCTCAAGAGACATTACATTAAGTGTGTGTATATATATTTCATGTAATAATTTACTGCTTTTAAGAGGGGAGCGGGGTATTCTACGAGCACCAGACCATATTCAGTCTGATATTTGAATTGAACTATTCGATCAGCATCGATATATATTCATGCATAAATAAAAATTATAAACTGTCCTATAAATCTAAATCAAACTTACAAAGTTTGACCCGATCCGATAATCCAAATTTAATATTAAACCGAATTTGATCAAATATTAAAATTAAGAGTGTCTCATGAAAAAGAAAAATATAGTTTAGAGAAAGAAATGAAGCTTGAATTAATTAACACATATATTAATTAGACTCATCTCATCTGCTTAATTAGTATGGAAGGAAAACGACAACTTAGCATTTTATGCTCTTCAAAAGGTGTACAAAAGGAACCTTTTTAATTAATTTAATTACCATATTATTTAATTACCATTTTATGCTCTCCTCAAAGCTGTTGAGAGGGCTGGAGAGGGGAGCTTATATAGAGAGAAAATATATTGCTTGGGTTCGAGCTAACTCTCCAATTAATTAAGAAATGCCATGATGTCCTCTGTTGGATTGCTGAGAACTTTCTTAACGAAGATAAAAACAATACAAAACACGATGATCGATGCATGAAAGACAGGAGGCATTTTAATCCACCTCATCAAAGAAACTCTTCACTTTTTCGTAGCGAGATATGCATATATGTTGTAATATGTATAATTTTTTTCTAACTTTTTATTAAAATAATATCTTGTTATGTCATACCAGTTAATTAAATTAGAGTTGGGTTGATAATTTTTACTCTTATAATATAAAATGGTTTACTTGTTTGTTTGTGCTCATTTTTTTATTTAAACATTTTTATTAAATATTCGAAATATGACCTTAATTGAACCGAAAATTCGCTAAAATGATCAATACAGATTCACATTGGGTTGTCAAAATTCTAATTGAACTACCTTTTGGATGTAAATCTTGTATATTCTTAATAAATTCGTATTTTAAATCATATTAAGAATCATCTACTTGCGCATGATTTTCTGTGGCAGCTTTCATGTATGCCTTTATGTTGTATGTTATGTTATGGATATTAGAACTATGTTAAGTACATATCATTTTGAAACTTTCTAATTTCCAAAACGTAATAAGCAACACAAAATCTTCTTTGATCTTTCACAAGTACAATGAAATTTCGAAGTTGTATTCACTTTTATAAAAAAAAAAAAATTACAAAAAGTTATTTACAGTGAATTAAAACAAAAATAACAGTTGAGATTTGAGAAGTATACCAGTCATAGGAAAATTTGAATCGTTAATTTAGAATTTTAATACACAACCTATTTAAATTATAGATAAGAGTTACCTCTATAATCGGTTGTCCCATTTGTCTATATGAACTGTCTCTACAAAAGACAAAAAAAACGTAGAGTTGCTTTTTTAATTCTTTTGTAAAGGACAAAGAGCATGTAATATATATATAAAAAAAAAGAAATATAATAACTTTTTTCTTATGTAAAGGCCGTAGGCGCGATTTCATTTATTTAAAGAGTTACATAGTATATGTTACATAAGATCCAGATTTACTCCACGCCGACTCGAGAAAGTAATATATAATAGAGTAAAGATGTAGCCCCCCCCCCCCCCCCCCCCACTCCAGTCCCCTAAACGTCCCCCCCATTCTAACTAACTTTTTCAATCATTGAACCACCTTGAAAAACGTGTAAAACGTGTAAAAGTTGAGTCCAGTTTTTTTCTTTAAATACTTGATATCATAAGTATGAATACTTGATGAATTATATATGAATATTTGATAAATTAGGTATGAATACTTTCCATTTTGTATGAATACTTTCCATATTTGAGTCCAGTTTTTTAGATTTAAATACTTGATATCTTAATGAATACTTGATGAATTATATATAAATATTTGATATGTTAGGTATGAATACTTTTCATTTTGTATGAATACTTTCTATATTTGAATATTTGATACCTTGAAAAATGTGTAAAAGTATGTCATTATGGATCTCATTTGAAAGAGAAAAAAAAAATAGAAAACATTCGTGGTAAATTTAGATTTGCAAAATTCCTCCTAGATCGTCCCAAAAATTGGTTAGATTGAACGGAGAAAAAAAAACCACTTGAAAAATGTGTAAAAGATGAGTAGTATTGTGTCCAGTTTTTGTTTAAATACTTGATATCTTAGGTATGAATACTTGAGGTCTTAGGTATGAATACTTGATATCTTAGGTATTCATACTTTCCATTTTGTATGTGAATTAATTTAATCAATGAATGAGGGACTGGTGGTGTGATCCACGTGACTTTTTGGTTGTGGTCCCCAATGCAGTCTGACAGTTACTGTCTCCGAAAAGTAATGGTCCCCAGTTCGTATGTGAATTAATACTTGATATCTTAGGTATGAATACTAGATGAATTATATATGAATACTTCATATCTTAGGTATTCATACTTTCCATTTTGGGACTGAATTAATGTATGTTGAATGGGAGACTGACAGTTGTACTTTGAC
>JAJGRW010002186.1:0-10043 GCA_025461045.1 Carex parvula | reverse complement strand
CAAGAAAAAAAATGAAAAAAACATAAATGTCGGAGTTTGTTGTGAATAAATGATTTATTGCGGTCATAATATTTTTGAAAATTTTGGAAAAAATGATGCTACCGATTTAATTTTTTTTTATATTCAGGACAAAATATATTATTATAATTTTAAATTAAATAAAAAACCAAATAATTAATGAGCTGATGGAGATCTCTAATTATTTACCCCGGGCCAACTCTTAAACAGAGCAGGCCTGGAAAGGATCATTAGTACCGGCCCAAGAACAAGCTCAATTAGTACTTCCATACTCCCCTTCAAAAATCTGCCCCATAAAAATTAGAAAGAACCCACTGTAAGACATTTAGCCCAATGGGCCCTTCCTATTGACCCTCAACAAGAAATTTCTCTTGTACACTCCTACACAACCTCTGAGGTAACAGAATATTTGAGTTTAGATTCGGGGCTTCGTGCCAAGGCAGATCTGACGATTCAGATATAAATTCAAAATTAGAGTTACCTCAGGTGATAATAATTAGAGGGTGTTCTATATTTAGTAATAGCGGTTGGATTCCCTCCTCCCATGCCGCCGCTATGGATCTCTCCACCGTCTCGTACCAGAAATTCGTGCGGTTCGCGTTGGAGCAGACCAAGCTCCGAACCATTTCACTCCCCTCCCTTCTCAGGTCTACTCTCTTTTAGTACAACTACCTCGCTCTTGTTGTTGTTCTTCTCTAATTTACACCTATTTCTACTGTTTGACAGTGTTGTTTATGTTTCTCATTTTTCTCTTTGTTATCTGTCAGGAGAAATTCAAACAATAACGCCAAAGATGATAAGAGTGTTCTGAAGGCAATTTCGTTTTGCGCGCCTAAAATAAGGCTGCTCAGGAGCTTGACAATTGAAGATTCTCAATCTATGCTGGTATTTCTCACTATATTTTAAAATGTATAGTAATTGACAATTTTGAATTGTAAAAAAAAACATAGAAATTGAATTTTAGAATTGACTGCTAATTTAGATATGGCACATAATATAATGATATAAGCTAAAAGAACTGTGACACTGGCCTCCTCTGCGTGTGTTGAGATTCTGTTACCAGAGTGTGTTGGTTAATGCACTAGCATTTAGGGTTTTTCCTCTTGACTTGTATTAATTAAAAGTCTAGTCTGAAATTGCATGTTTGCACTGTGACGGCCATGAAAATTGCCGTTCCAAAATATGGTGCTTTTATTGCTTTCTGGACCTTCATTCTCCAAATTTATTATTGTTTAAGCAGCTTACTATTAATTAAAAAACAGGCCTGTCCAAAATGTGGTAGTGTCTAGCTCGGTATATCCTTCAATAATTCCATCAAACTTTGCCTCAATCAATCAACTTTATTTTTAAGTTTTTTTATGCTGCAATATTATTATTTGAACATTAGTTCTGGATATTTTTTAGGTTCTTGATTTTGGCATTCTCTAAACCAGAATATGACGTGCCTATCTTTTGTGCCAATGCATTCACCACACCTAGCCGAAGTATTGTTGTATTGTAAGTATGATATAGCTTATTTTAATTTTATCTTTCAACATGTATCTAATCTTAACCACATCTACATTTTCATTTTCTTAATTCCCATCAGGGACCTAAACCCCTTATATGATGTCACCACACAACACAACTACAAGGAAAAGTACTATAAGAAAACTCATGCCCCTCTCAGAAATATTCAGAGGTAACATAATACAAAATCTCACACAAGCCCTTCTTGCCTACATGTCAGGTTACATTCAACTATGTCTATCGCTATGTGTTTTCATGTATTTAAATTTAATAGAGAACATGCAGCTTTTGCCTTGGGGCGGTAAAATTACTAGCGAATCAATGAAATTTTTTTCACCCGTCGTGATTTGGACAACAGTTGCTTCAAGTCAACCTGTACACGATGTATTATTTTCGGCTTTTGTGGATTATTACAAGGTACTGGTTTAGTTTGAGTGAGGCTCCTCCAGTACTATTTATAGCGTATATGGTCCGTACTATGGATCAATATCTCCACATGAAAATTTACTTGTAGATCAAACTTCACATTTTTTAGAAACTTTTTAATATTTTTCAGATAGGTAGAAAATCACATTATCTAAAAATTTAGACCATTCAAAAGTAGTGATTTTTTACTTATCTAAATAATAGTAAAAAAATTATAAAATTAATATTTATTCTGCAAGTACATTTTCATATGAAGATCATGTTGAACGGTTCAGATTGATTGTTTGAACTTTGAAAACAAAAATATTCTTCCATAGTACAAACCAAACTGTGCTATGCATAGTACCATAGCCTCACTCTTTAGTTTTTATTCTAAAATTGTTAAATCACATTTCTACTGGGATTAGACTAAATCTTGTTCACATCAGACTGTCATGTTGTCAATTAGACAGTACAGCACATTGTAATTTCTGTTCTAGAACTTCAAAAAGGAAGGTACATTAAGTATCAGAAATTATAGTTTCTACATTTGGCTGAACTAAGGCATCATCCATAATTCTTGTATTTCTAACATATATTCGAAAAGTGTATGACCTTGAAGGCTTCGTTGTTGTTGTTGTTGTTGTGTTGTTGTATGACCTTAAAGCCTCTGAATTGGACCAATTTGTCGGTGAAGTTAAAATAGTACATGCGAACATGAGGAAATTTCTAAACGGGTTTAATTATTACAACATAGGCGTGGCTGGAGTTAATCGATGAAGCAATTGAAGAAAAAGACGAGTCCGTATTTCACTTAATTGTGAAGCACAGCACAGATACCTCACCTGGCGAGCAGAGAAGGTTAGTTCTGTAATTTTGCATTGTTTTGTATGTACAATTAAAAGGATTTCAGTCCTGAATACGTCATTGTTGAATACTATACTGAATTTTTGTTTCTTCATTATTAGTTAAGTCTGTAAATGTATTACAGCAAACTAAGTTACATACTTGTTTTAATTTTTAGGATCCTGGCTATCCAATCTTGAAGAAGTTATTTGGAGAAACTCTTGCAAAGGTACTCTACTTGACTATATTGGGAATTTTATTACATCCAACTTTTGATTATGTTTGCAACAACACTAAAAATGGTATTATTGACCTTTTGCAAATTAGCAACCAATATCAGTATTGGCATTAAGTTGAGCAAAAATCACCTTGTTTGGGTGTACGAAAAGAATCCTTGCAGTTAGGGGAAAAGTGCAATTATGCAATAGAATATGTAACTGCCTTATATAAATCCTGGACATTTATACAATTAACTTCGAAATCTTGGGTTTAGCTTCAAATATGTGAAATGCTGGGTGATTTCTTGCGGAAAGCTAAGTTTATGGTCATTTGCAACAACTATATAGAATTGCCTAAAAGGTAAAATATAGAAGAATGTTCGAACTTTATTTCTATTGCGGTGTACCTTTCACAATGAGAAAAATTTGTGCCAAATCTTATTTTTGTTTGGTCAGGATTTGGTGAGGCAATTTCTGTTTGATGGAGTTGATTCACTAGGGTCGAAGACCTTTTTGGATTATTTTCCTGAATATAGGTTGGAAAATGGGGCAGTTAATAAAAAACGAAGTATGGTGGGGAAGTCTTATGAAACTCGGCCGTGGAATTCTCAAGGGGAATTCATAGGAGGTAACCTGAATGAAGATCTTTAGATTTCTGATGTAAAATTGTTGTACTTTAATTTTGTTTGTGTTGTTATTCATTAATTTTTTTCGCTACTTAATTATAAGTTATGACTAGTTTTATAGGGTCTAATCTAAAAATTTTGCTGTGTCATGACTAAATTAGAAAAAACCCACGTTATGTTAAAGATATGGCAAATTATAATGTGATGATGCTGAATTTAAAGATATTTTTAATTATGCGCCTAAAAATTTGAACATGCTTACTGATACCTACAAAAGCCTTAAGGACGAGATGGTGAAAGTTTATTCTTAATTTAACATACTCTTCTATGTTCCATTAAAATTCTTAATTGTGCATTGTGAGATGTTGTATGAGCTTGAGATGTCAACAAATGTGTTCGGTGAAGGTTGTCACTACTCAACAAAATAAGTACTGTGAATTCTATGCATGTGCTGTGGCAGTATATTTCATGCTTGGTGTGATTAAGATAGGTTCAAACCAGTGCACCTCCAACATCAACTATATCGAGGAAAAATCACATGCTAGAAATGAAGAATGCGCAAGTGTATGAGAAGGTGCTTGTAAATTTTGTGGAATGTAGTTGTGTAGATTTGTTTTTGTGAAACTCTTGGGCAAGGTATTATTGATTTTGGGGTTAAGGTACGATTGGGATATATGATTTTAGGTTTATAAGCTTTATAGCTTGTGAATTTTAGTGCTTATTTCAATTTGATGTACAAAAATGATTAGCTTGTTCTATAATGTATTGTACTACATAGGTGTTAAATCTTTTATAATGTTTCGAATGTATATTGCATTGTAAAAGAAGTTGAGATCTTTTTAATTCATTTGGAATTTAATTAAGTTGAAAAATGAATTGATGCTTGTTGTTTGTTGTTTACAAGCTTTGTTTGTGTTGTTTGTCGTATACTTGCTGTTTACAAGTTTTGTTTGTTGTTTAATTCTATCGATTTGTATGTTGAGCTTATTGATCAGCATATAACATACTGTTTCGGTTTAACAACTGAGTTAATGGAAGCTAAAAAAAGGTTGCTATAATTATTGCATACTGAGTTATTGTATATACATAATTATAATCATATATTATATACAATAATATAATACAAGTAAACACTCAAAAGATGAGGCTCTCCATCTCTTCTCCAAAAGAAATGACCATAGTATCAGTTTGATTTGTAGCTTCTAAATCCTCTCCTTCAATATGTGACAGAGAAAAACTATATCAGATTGAATCGGTACAGTCAGTCGAAATGGTTACCATGAGCTCCACTTTGTTATCAACAGGAGTTGATTCACACTCAGGCCTCATCCCTTTTACCAAACGACCAATGTAGCTTCACGGGAGATAATCTGAAGCTACATTGGTCGTTTGGTAAAAGGGATGAGGCCTGAGTGTGAATCAACTCCTGTTGATAAACAAAGTGGAGCTCATGGTAACCATTTCGACTGACTGTGTACCGATTCAATCTGATATAGTTGTTTCTCTGTCACATATTGAAGGAGAGGATTTAGAAGCTACAAATCAAACTGATACTATGGTCATTTCTTTTGGAGAAGAGATGGAGAAGCCTCATCTTTTGAGTGTTTACTTGTATTATATTATTGTATATAATATATGATTATAATTATGTATATACAATAACTCAGTATGCAATAATTATAGCAACCTTTTTTTAGCTTCCATTAACTCAGTTGTTAAACCGAAACAGTATGTTATATGCTGATCAATAAGCTCAACATACAAATCGATAGAATTAAACAACAAACAAAAACTTGTAAACAGCAAGTATACGACAAACAACACAAACAAAGCTTGTAAACAACAAACAACAAGCATCAATTTCATTTTTCAACTTAATTAAAATTCCAAATGAATTAAAAAGATCTCAACTTCTTTTACAATGCAATATACATTCGAAACATTATAAAAGATTTAACACCTATGTAGTACAATACATTATAGAACAAGCTAATCATTTTTGTACATCAAATTGAAATAAGCACTAAAATTCACAAGCTATAAAGCTTATAAACCTAAAATCATATATCCCAATCGTACCTTAACCCCAAAATCAATAATACCTTGCCCAAGAGTTTCACAAAAACAAATCTACACAACTACATTCCACAAAATTTACAAGCACCTTCTCATACACTTGCGCATTCTTCATTTCTAGCATGTGATTTTTCCTCGATATAGTTGATGTTGGAGGTGCACTGGTTTGAACCTATCTTAATCACACCAAGCATGAAATATACTGCCACAGCACATGCATAGAATTCACAGTACTTATTTTGTTGAGTAGTGACAACCTTCACCGAACACATTTGTTGACATCTCAAGCTCATACAACATCTCACAATGCACAATTAAGAATTTTAATGGAACATAGAAGAGTATGTTAAATTAAGAATAAACTTTCACCATCTCGTCCTTAAGGCTTTTGTAGGTATCAGTAAGCATGTTCAAATTTTTAGGCGCATAATTAAAAATATCTTTAAATTCAGCATCATCACATTATAATTTGCCATATCTTTAACATAACGTGGGTTTTTCTAATTTAGTCATGACACAGCAAAATTTTTAGATTAGACCCTATAAAACTAGTCATAACTTATAATTAAGTAGCGAAAAAAATTAATGAATAACAACACAAACAAAATTAAAGTACAACAATTTTACATCAGAAATCTAAAGATCTTCATTCAGGTTACCTCCTATGAATTCCCCTTGAGAATTCCACGGCCGAGTTTCATAAGACTTCCCCACCATACTTCGTTTTTTATTAACTGCCCCATTTTCCAACCTATATTCAGGAAAATAATCCAAAAAGGTCTTCGACCCTAGTGAATCAACTCCATCAAACAGAAATTGCCTCACCAAATCCTGACCAAACAAAAATAAGATTTGGCACAAATTTTTCTCATTGTGAAAGGTACACCGCAATAGAAATAAAGTTCGAACATTCTTCTATATTTTACCTTTTAGGCAATTCTTATATAGTTGTTGCAAATGACCATAAACTTAGCTTTCCGCAAGAAAATCACCCAGCATTTCACATATTTGAAGCTAAAACCCAAGATTTCGAAGTTAATTGTATAAATGTCCAGGATTTATATAAGGCAGTTACATATTCTATTGCATAATTGCACTTTTCCCCTAACTGCAAGGATTCTTTTCGTACACCCAAACAAGGTGATTTTTGCTCAACTTAATGCCAATACTGATATTGGTTGCTAATTTGCAAAAGGTCAATAATACCATTTTTTAGTGTTGTTGCAAACATAATCAAAAGTTGGATGTAATAAAATTCCCAATATAGTCAAGTAGAGTACCTTTGCAAGAGTTTCTCCAAATAACTTCTTCAAGATTGGATAGCCAGGATCCTAAAAATTAAAACAATGTATGTAACTTAGTTTGCTGTAATACATTTACAGACTTAACTAATAATGAAGAAACAAATAAATTCAGTATAGTATTCAACAATGACGTATTCAGGACTGAAATCCTTTTAATTTGTACATACAAAACAATGCAAAATTACAGAACTAACCTTCTCTGCTCGCCAGGTGAGGTATCTGTGCTGTGCTTCACAATTAAGTGAAATACGGGACTCGTCTTTTTCTTCAATTGCTTCATCGATTAACTCCAGCCACGCCTATGTTGTAATAATTAAACCCGTTTAGAAATTTCCTCATGTTCGCATGTACTATTTTAACTTCACCGACAAATTGGTCCAATTCCAGAGGCTTTAAGGTCATACAACAACAACAACAACAACAACAACAACGAAGCCTTCAAGGTCATACACTTTTCGAATATATGTTAGAAATACAAGAATTATGGATGATGCCTTAGTTCAGCCAAATGTAGAAACTATAATTTCTGATACTTAATGTACCTTCCTTTTTGAAGTTCTAGAACAGAAATTACAATGTGCTGTACTGTCTAATTGACAACATGACAGTCTGATGTGAACAAGATTTAGTCTAATCCCAGTAGAAATGTGATTTAACAATTTTAGAATAAAAACTAAAGAGTGAGGCTATGGTACTATGCATAGCACAGTTTGGTTTGTACTATGGAAGAATATTTTTGTTTTCAAAGTTCAAACAATCAATCTGAACCGTTCAACATGATCTTCATATGAAAATGTACTTGCAGAATAAATATTATAATTTTTATAATTTTTTTACTATTATTTAGATAAGTAAAAAATCACTACTTTTGAATGGTCTAAATTTTTTAGATAATGTGATTTTCTACCTATCTGAAAAATATTAAAAAGTTTCTAAAAAATGTGAAGTTTGATCTACAAGTAAATTTTCATGTGGAGATATTGATCCATAGTACGGACCAATATACGCTATAAATAGTACTGGAGGAGCCTCACTCAAAACTAAACCAGTACCTTGTAATAATCCACAAAAGCCGAAAATAATACATCGTGTACAGGTTGACTTGAAGCAACTGTTGTCCAAATCACGACGGGTGAAAAAAATTTCATTGATTCGCTAGTAATTTTACCGCCCCAAGGCAAAAGCTGCATGTTCTCTATTAAATTTAAATACATGAAAACACATAGCGATAGACATAGTTGAATGTAACCTGACAATGTAGGCAAGAAGGGCTTGTGTGAGATTTTGTATTATGTTACCTCTGAATATTTCTCTGAGAGGGGCATGAGTTTCTTATAGTACTTTTCCTTGTAGTTGTGTTGTGTGGTGACATCATATAAGGGGTTTAGGTCCCTGATGGGAATTAAGAAAATGAAAATGTAGATGTGGTTAAGATTAGATACATGTTGAAAGATAAAATTAAAATAAGCTATATCATACTTACAATACAACAATACTTCGGCTAGGTGTGGTGAATGCATTGGCACAAAAGATAGGCACGTCATATTCTGGTTTAGAGAATGCCGCAAAATCAAGAACCTAAAAAATATCCAGAACTAATGTTCAAATAATAAATATTGCAGCATAAAAAAACTTAAAAATAAAGTTGATTGATTGAGGCAAAGTTTGATGGAATTATTGAAGGATATACCGAGCTAGACACTACCACATTTTGGACAGGCCTGTTGTTTAATATAATAGTAAGCTGCTTAAACAATAATAAATTTGGAGAATGAAGGTCCAGAAAGCAATAAAAGCACCATATTTTGGAACGGCAATTTTCATGGCCTGTCACAGTGCAAACATGCAATTTCAGACTAGACTTTTAATTAATACAAGTCAAGAGGAAAAAACCCTAAATGCTAGTGCATTAACCAACACACTCTGGTAACAGAATCTCAACACACGCAGAGGAGGCCAGTGTCACAGTTCTTTTAGCTTATATCATTATATTATGTGCCATATCTAAATTAGCAGTCAATTCTAAAATTCAATTTCTATGTTTTTTTTTACAATTCAAAATTGTCAATTACTATACATTTTAAAATATAGTGAGAAATACCAGCATAGATTGAGAATCTTCAATTGTCAAGCTCCTGAGCAGCCTTATTTTAGGCGCGCAAAACGAAATTGCCTTCAGAACACTCTTATCATCTTTGGCGTTTATTGATTTGAATTTCTCCTGACAGATAACAAAGAGAAAAATGAGAAACATAAACAACACTGTCAAACAGTAGAAATAGGTGTAAATTAGAGAAGAACAACAACAACAAGAGCGAGGTAGTTGTACTAAAAGAGAGTAGACCTGAGAAGGGAGGGGAGTGAGAATGGTTCGGAGCTTGGTCTGCTCCAACGCGAACCGCACGAATTTCTGGTACGAGACGGTGGAGAGATCCATAGCGGCGGCATGGGAGGAGGGAATCCAACCGCTATTACTAAATATAGACACCCTCTAATTTATATCACCTGAGGTAACTCTAATTTTGAATTTATATCTGAATCGTCAGATCTGCCTTGGCACGAAGCCCCGAATCTAAACTCAAATATTCTGTTACCTCAGAGGTTGTGTAGGAGTGTACAAGAGAAATTTCTTGTTGAGGGTCAATAGGAAGGGCCCATTGGGCTAAATGTCTTACAGTGGGTTCTTTCTAATTTTTATGGGGCAGATTTTTGAAGGGGAGTATGGAAGTACTAATTGAGCTTGTTCTTGGGCCGGTACTAATGATCCTTTCCAGGCCTGCTCTGTTTAAGAGTTGGCCCGGGGTAAATAATTAGAGATCTCATCAGCTCATTAATTATTTGGTTTTTTATTTAATTTAAATTATAATAATATTTTGTCCTGAATATAAAAAAAAAATTAAATCGGTAGCATCATTTTTTCCAAAATTTTCAAAAATATTATGACCGCATATAATCATTTATCACAAACAAACTCCGACATTTATGTTTTTTTCATTTTTTTTCTTGAAATAAAAGAGGGACTTTTGGAACGGTATCCGCAT
>JAJGRW010002185.1:0-37003 GCA_025461045.1 Carex parvula | reverse complement strand
AAATAGTATAAAATTATAATGTAAGATCGTTATAATGTGCCTAGTTTCTTAGAAGGCATAAAATCTTAATGTACCAAATTAGGGGAAAAGGCGCGTGCAACAGCGGAGCCTCCAATGGTGTATTCCAGGATCACAGCCCATCCAATCAACCAAGCAACCCTATCCTAGCTCACAATAAACCATAATTCACCAAATTGAACTAAAAAACATGTACAAGAGTATTAAAATTCAGATTATATATAAAATAAGAACTTGAGGAGATTATATACCCTTCTCCAATGCAGATGTAAGAATAATGGTAGGCACTGCCAGCAGAGGGACACCGGCTTGCCAGCTCAGCATAACAAAGGCCGACAATGCAGCAGCAACACCGGCTATTAGAAAACACAGAGTGAGTGCGGGCCCAGATTGCTCTCTGGCAACAGTTCCCACAAGAACATACACCCCTGCTCCTATTGTTGATCCCACCCCTGCATCCCCATTTAATTTGCTTCATTCATATTAGAAATTCATGCTAACAACAAGGAGGAAAGGGAGAAATAAGGAAAGAAACGCAAATAGGGGAAAAAAAAGAAAAGGACTAACCAATGGCAACGAGTTGGGGAAGGGACAAATCCCTTGCTAGTTTGTTTGGTTTGGATTCTGAATCTGAGGAGGGGAGGAGCTGTGCACCTTCTTTCTCTGACAAATCGGCTTGTTTTCGTCTTGCCAGATTCTGGATGCCACCAATCCAAGAGTATGATTCCATTTTGCCACTCAATCCCTCCATTTCTGTTCTCTTAAATTGCGAAGCAGGGAAAGAAGCTCTATTGAATCTCGTGGCCCGTTTTAATTTGCATAATAGAGTGGTTTCGTTGTGTAAAATGAAATGGTACAACTGTATACGGGTTGGAAAAATGGGAACAAGCGAGAAGATAATTTGTCCGTCTGTTCTCAAAAAGTACGAAGAGAGAGAGAGAGGGGGAGAGATACAATCATTTTGAAAGGAACAGAAGTCGGCCGTTTTGGATCCATCTTTCCTCTCTTCTCAAGTCCAACTAGGGCTGCACAAAAAATTCGTAGTTCGTAATTCGATTCGAGTTTGATTCGAAAAAGTTCGAAAAAAGTTCGATTCGAAATTGAGTTCGTTCGAAATTAATTCAAACCAAACTTAGTTCGAAATTAATTCAAACCAAACTCAAACTGGACCTAGTTCGTTCGAAATAGGTTCGCAAACCAAATTTAGTTCGAAATTAACTCAACGTGAACCGTTAATTTCCGCTGATAACTTATGTTCGCTGATAAAAATATAAGGCTGCCCTCAATTTTGACTTTTGAAAATTATTTCTTGAAACAAAAAGCCCAGTCCAACTACAAGTCCAAATAGAAAAATTCAACAACAAAGCTCAAATAGAAAAATTAAACAAAACCAGCCATAATCGCTGTAGCCAAGTCCCTAGCCGACTTTCTCTCTGTTGGTTGCGAACTTGCGATACCAAAGTACCAAACCCTAGAGTTTCCCTCTGTTGGCTGCGAATTGCGATACCAAACCCTAGAGGTTACGATACCTTAGAAATAAGGTCGGACCAAGTGAAAGACCACCCGCTGTTGGCTGCGACTTTCCCTCTGTTGTGCTTGTGATTTATGTGCTGGCTGGTGCTGTCTCTGCTTTGTTGGCTGATTACTGAGACCGGCCGTGAGGCGAGGCAACCCTTGGTACCGGCCGTGAGGCGAGACGACCCTTGGTACAGGCCATTTCTCTTTGCGATTTGCTCCTCTCTCGAGTAATTAAAAAGCATACCCTTTTTATTGTTGCTTGTTTTATAATATTTGAGTTTGTAATAATTCTAAAACTTTGTTGATTGTTTTCTACTTCTATTGATTTTTAAATTGTACTTTGATACTTTGGATATTTGAAAACTTTGTTGGCTATTTGGAAAATTTTAGATATTCGTAAATCGTAACAAAGTTCGAAGAAGTTCGAAATTGAGTTCGTAAAAAATTCGATTCGAAATTGAGTTTGATTTGAAATTGAGTTCGTTCGAAATTAATTCAAACCAAACCTAGTTCGAAATTAATTCAAACCAAACTCAAACTGAGGGTAAGTTCGATTCGGTTCGGTTCGTTTGCAGCCCTAAGTCCAACTGTCCAAATCAATGATTTCCCGTGAAGATAATGCAATCTAGTAATATTTTATTTTATACACAAATCAATCTTACAAAATAATCGAGGAAGAGATGAGGATTGAGGAGTCTGTCTGGACTCTGGCGTGTGCGTGTCTGCTCAGAACGGAAAGTTCCAGAGTAACACACCGGTTTCCTCGCGCACAACCTTTAGTCCCACAAGCACACGGAGAAACACTCAGAAAGATTTAATTCCAGCAGAGATGCCTTCCGATCAACGAACACAGGAAGTTGTGAATGGGCTTTAAGCTCTGGAAAGTCCCCGGGCTTATTAATCGCAGAGATGCGGCCGCGGAGACGCGGTATCTTCTGACAACCTGGCCCTCCTGCTTCGGTGGGGGGCAGAGACAGTGTTGGAGCCCAATGGGGCCAGGTGTCAGGATCAATAGCCGTTGATTCACAGTCATTCACTCGGCCCGCTTATATATATGGGTCTAACAGAACGGGGCTTACTCTTCTGTGTTCATTCATTTTTTGTGCCAATTAATTTTAGAGAGAATGTTGAAGCCCAATGAGCTAGGGACGGGATATATACCAAATAAAAAAGTTAAATATAAAAAATAACTCACAGTTTATTCTTTTATTTAAGAGCAACAATTTATCAATTGAATTATATTGATCGGAATATCATGCATCTTTTCAGAACACGGAGTTTTATATGTAAATTGATATTCGTACAGATTATCATATGTAATATTGAGCTTAATATATAATTCCGTTGTAAGAAAGGATATCTATTTGCAGGCGTTTTCAAGCATGACTCATCCATCAACTCAAAGCGCGCCACATATTAATTGTATTTAGTATTTACCAAATACATATTGAAATATATAAACTTCTGTTAAATATAAAGTTCGCCAAAAATAAATCGTATTTAAATTTAGGGAAATTTCTAGTGTACCCATACAAACTTTCAAAATAGTCAATTTTCCAATTAATACACCATAATATCCAATATCCAATATCCTTATAAAAATTTAACATTATTTCTTCTATCTCCTTTTATTTTCCTCATCTCTTCTCTCTCTCTTCTTCTCCTCCTTCACAAACCTCCAATAATCTTCAATCGAATTTTGTTTTCACCTTAAGGAAATTTTAGCTGTTCCTATTTAGTTCTTAATGTTATCAATTTTGGATCGGGGACCGTCCGAATCGAATCCGTCGCTCGGGATGTGAGCGTTCCACTGTCACGAATCCTAAACCCTAAACCCCCCCAATCGTATTACGATCCGTTCTACACTAATTAATTAATTGGGTATAGACTCCCCCGCTGTCAAATGGAAGCAAACCATCCACATTTGGATTATATAACTACTAGGCATCCAAATTGGCACATTTTTAACAACCAAAATCAATAGATCTTAACATACCTTCAACAAGACATCAACTTATTGCAACATTTTTCAAAATTCCATCGCGTACAAGAAAAAAGAAAGGCCCCAGAACCGGAAAAATAGCATCAGAGCAATCCCAATTGATGCACTTGATAATAGAGGGAAAAAAAAGGACAATAAATGAAGAACAAGCAGCCTACTCCATATAGTTAAAACCAGAAATTGAAACAAAGATCTAAGGATTTCTTGCTTGGAAATCCTTCATAAAAGCAACCAACTTCTCTACGCCAGCAAGCGGCATGGCATTGTAGATGGAGGCACGCATGCCACCAACCGATCTATGCCCCTTGAGCTGCACCATGCCCTCCTTGCTTGCCTCTGCTATAAATGTCTTCTCCAGCTCTGACTGCCTGAGCGTGAATGGCACATTCATCAGTGACCTCACCGACTTCTCCACAGGGCACACATAATATCCACCACTGGCATCGATTGTATCATACAAAAGTCCAGCCTTCTTGGCATTGTTCTTCTCCACTTCAGCAAGGCCACCTTTCTTGAGCAAATCAGCAAACACCAGGCCACATATGTAGATGGCGAAGCAAGGTGGTGTGTTGTAGAGTGAGAGCGTGTCAGCATGGGTCTTGTAATCGAGCATGACAGGGGTGATTGGCTGGGCATTTCCAATCATATCTTTGCGCACAATAACAATTGTGACCCCAGAAGGACCCACGTTCTTCTGCGCACCGGCATAGATCACGCCAAAGCGAGAGACATCTACTGGCTTGGAGCAGAAATTCGAGGACATGTCAGCCACCAAAATGGTGTCTTTGTTTGCCGGAGTGGGGTAATCCTTGAACTCGACACCATGGATTGTTTCATTTGCACAGATATGAAGATACCTGGCATCAGGGCTCTGATGTAGAGAATCAAAGGAGGGGATCTTAGTGTACTTCTCAGCCTTCCCGGACCAGATCAGATTAGGTTTGCAATATTTCTGAGCCTCCTTGAATGCCTTGTCTCCCCAGGATCCAGTCACGATGAAATCAGCGGTTGAATCTGGAGAAGCACAGAGATTGAGAGGCACCGCAGCGAATTGGGTGGTGGCACCGCCTTGGAGAAAGAGCACAGAGTAATCGTCAGAAATGGAGAGGAGGGAGCGGAGGTCTGACTCGGCCTTCTTGATGACGTAATCAAATTCCTTGCTCCGGTGGCTCATCTCCATGATGCTCATGCCGGAGCCCTGGTAGTTGAAGAGCTCGGCCTGGGCTTCAAGGATAACGGATTCGGGAAGGATGGCGGGGCCGGCGGCGAAGTTGAACACTCGGCCGGTGGAGGTGTTGGAGGAGGAGACTGAGAGAGGGGTGGTGACGGCGGTGCATAAAATCCGGCGGAGAGAGAGACTGGTGGGCTTGGAAAGGCGGAGAGAGGAGGGAATGGCAAGGGAAGAGGATTTGCGGGAGGAGGATTGGTGGAAGAGGAGGGAGTTCGGGGAGGAAGCCGTGGATGTAGCCATTGATTGCGGTGGAGGAATGGTCGGAGTCTCTCAGATAGGTGAGAGTTGGTGAGGGGGGGTTTGGTGAGTGATGTGAGAGAAAAGCGAGGCGGCTCTTGCGGCCTTGTCCTATTTATTTCGATTCAGGAGAGAGGATTTTTTTTTATTTGTTTCTTTGCACCTAATTAAGCCCTTTTTCCGCAAGAATTAAATTCATATATCATATTTTCTTTAACAAATTCAATGTAATTGCCTGTGGTGACCAACAAATATGGTATAGATATACATTGAAACAGACACTTGGAGGTGCTGGTATTGAGACTGTACAGAACCTTATAACAGATGATTTTAAATGCATACTTTGAGGTCATACTCGATGTCATCGTGTCATTTTATTTAAGACATTTGGGTGCATGGTTCGTTTCATTTCCGGTAGAAAACAAATGACAAAGCTTCTGTTGATATTACAAACTGTTACCTCTGAGTTGTCCCTTTCATAAAAGATCATTATGAATCCGACATTCCACAGCTACACATCACATATGATCATATAGATAAATATTAAATACTATAAGTTCATGGAGGTTAAGCATACATTATCTCCATATTAAAATGTGCGACCAAATTTATATTTTTCTGAAACAAAATTTCACTATTTTTTTCAGAATGTTTAATTCACTGTTTTATTATAATAAAAAAAATTCTGAATAACAATGACTTTAAAATATTCTGACAAAATAATATTTAAAAAAATATATAAAATTTATTCTTCAAGCACATATTAATACGGATATCATATTGCACGATTACAAGCATAGCCAACCACTAAGTCGAGGGATGCGAACCGTTATGTAATCACTCGGAGATGTCAGTGTGGAATAAAAGGAGTTAGTGGTATTGATAACAAACATAGTAAATAACTGTTAAACTGATGAAATGAAAGCTAAAATTAAAAATAAAATAAAATTATATATATTTATTTTATATATAATTTAGATATGATATGATGTGTTTTGGTTTGATATAATTTAAAAATCAATTAATTGTTTATAAAACAATTTGGAAAATGATGGTTGGTTTATTTGCACTTATTTAATGTTCCGACGGTTCTCAAATTGCGCCAATTTTGATATACAATATATGTAAAATATAATTAACATATCATTTTTTTCTATATTTGATAAATTCTTTGTCATTTGTCATATGGTTATAAGTATATCAATCTCTTTCCGCAATAAAAAATATCCAAATATCATTTTGAAAAATCTTTTTGGAGCAAGCATAATTAATACTTTTAATAAGAATTCCAATGTCTTAGATTTTGGATCTTTCATATTAATATTTAACCATTAAATTTCAATCTGTAAAATTTATTTTCATTTTGCACAATATCAGAAGTTTATAAAAATAAACCGATCAAGTTATCTACGATAGATGTAACGTATTCAATTATTGATCTATAAATCTTACATAAAACTACAACTTATTAAATTTTAGGGATCGACTAATAGTCCTCCTCATTCAGTCCCCTAAACGTCCCCCGCTAACTAACGCACTAATTACAGTTAATTACAGTTAGTGCCACACAAGTTGATCATTTCAAAGTTTGTCAAACATTTATTCATCACTAAAATTGAAAGTATTCATACATACGCAATGAAATGAATATTTATGTTGAATAATATTTAAAACAAAGTAACTGGAGGGGACCATAGCATTTGGAGACCACTATATAAATGTGGACC
The DNA here is from genome assembly GCA_025461045.1 of Carex parvula. NCBI lineage: Eukaryota > Viridiplantae > Streptophyta > Magnoliopsida > Poales > Cyperaceae > Carex > Carex parvula. The sequence continues at coordinate 30,270 of JAJGRW010002185.1, read as the reverse complement.
ATTACTTTTCGAAGCCAGTAACGACCAGCCTGAATTGGGGACCACAACCAAAAAGTCACGTGGATCACACCACCAGTGCTACATTCATTGATTAAATTAATTCACATACAAAATGGAAAGTATTCATACCTAAGATATCAAATATTCATATATAACTCATCAAGTATTCATACCTAAGATATCAAGTATTTCAAAAAAAAACTGGACACATCACTTACTCATCTTTTACACGTTTTTAGAGGTGGTTTTTTTTTTCTCCGTTCAATTTAACCAATATTTCTGATGATCTATGAGGAAATTTGCAAATCTAAAACCACGAACGTCTTCTACACAATTTTCTCTTTCAAATGAGATCCATGATGACATACTTTCGAGTTGTCTGTCGCACAGGTATTCATACCTAATCGAGTAAGTATTCATATCTAATCGAGCAAGTATTCATAATAGTGGTCCCGCCAGTGGGTATTGACAGGTAGATGGTGACCACTAACTGTTGGTTAAAGTATTTAATTAATGATTAACATAGTTAGTTATAGTTAGTTAGAATGGGGTGACGTTTAGGGGACTGGAGAGCGGAGGACAAAAGAATTACTCTAAATTTTATATAAATACATCTTTCAAAAAAAAATTTTGTTGAGATTTCTCATATTAATGTAAAGAATAGCAGTAGCAACTTTGCTAGGATTCTTTTTTTTTTCTCAATAAAGAGATAGAAAATTGTGATATAAACTTGTGACCGATTGTACTCATCTGTGTTTGAAGGCACAGGAGGTCAGTTTGCTGTAGATATAATAATTTTTACAGTTCCAAATACATTAATTGGGTCAAAGAAGATCTACATTTAAAATTATGGACCTTTTTAATGGCTGAAACAAGTGGACTAAGCATGTTTCGTAAGATTCCGCTGGTACGAAAAGTATCTGCCTTCAACTTGCGGAAGAGGTTTTGGTTGACCCGGTTCTTTTAGGTCGAGAAATCACCATTAAAATTTGAAAATTAAGTATAATAAGAAGAAAGAGCATTTGCATTCATTTTTTAAGTTCGGTAATGAGAACCACAAACTGAGACAAATATACCGAAAATAAGTATTTTTTAAAATAAAAATGAAGTCTTCTAATTTTAATTATTTAAAAAAAAATTAACAAGTTTTGAAACCACGTTTCTCAGTTAAAAAACGTTATATCTGATCACTGGGCAAAATATTTTTTAAGTATATTTAATAAAATAAAGTCTGTATTGATCATTGACAAATTCTTTTTAGACGGTATTTTTCTCTTGTAAAACGAACTCGTAGATATCGTCTGCAAAGCATATACCGTAGGCAACAACTGCAAATGTGCTATCCATTTTTAAAAGAGGTGTTTGGTGTTTCGGATGTGCTATCCATTTTTCCTTCATTTCTGAGCGTTCTTTTCAAATGTGGACATGAATCATGATCATCCATCCATCACATTATCCGCTACTCATAAATTCCAACCTCCGTTCTCCCTCGTGCACCAGATCTTTAAACCTAATTTTCAACTTCAAACTATACTTTTTTTTATTACTAACAATTTCAATTTAATTATCATTTGTTTATACTGTATATTGCATATGTGGACACTTTATTATTACTTACGAAACCGGGAAGCATATAAGAACCAAGTTTATAGAAATTTTGCTGCAAGGAAATTGGCAGGTAGAGAAAGGGACGAGGGCCAACTAACAGCTGTTGCCCAAAAAGTAAAGCGCAGTGCAATTTCCTTAATTCTGAACTAATTGACGGGGACATGAAGTAGGTGAAATATACTTGACTTGGTGTATGTTGCATAACTATAAACCTCCCTTGAAATTTCTTGTACTATGGTCATAAAAACAAAGAAAACAACGCAAGAGGCCTCTCGCACCCAATCGTGTGTGAATCCTAACTACTTAATTAGCCAAAAGCACACAGCGGAGTTAATACCAACTCTAGCATTATAAATCGTTTTTTACCGTAATATATTCACACTGCGAATTATAAAAATACATGTATCTCATATGATTGGTAATTAGGGTAGGACAGAAGAAAAACCTTACGGTCATGTTTACTGTAACCAATTGTCTTTGCTTAATTGGACTCTTACGAGAAAGTAAAGAATTAATTGAAGGCGGATTGGTGCTTATATGGATTTGTGATAATCGCAGGAAAATTTTTTATAACAAATGATGCAATAATAACTCGTTATTTGTTTTTTCTCTTCCTCATTGGAGCCTCTTGATAACTAGAGCACACTTCGACAACAAGGAAGATGAAAAATGTAAAACTAGCACATAATATAAAGCATAAAATATCTAAACCTAATGACCAGCAGAACTAAATGTAGGTAATACTCCTATTTCCAGTAAGAGGAAAAGCCTGACGTCGGCGCGGTTGCTGAAAGCCTCCCTCCTTTTCCCCTCTTTGGCCAGAACTAGACCTCTTACTATTATTCTTCTCTCCGTAACCCCCCTTCTTTGGTTTCCTAAATCCGCCACCACCACCACCACCACCACCACCACCTTCCTCTTCATCATTATCTTTGGCACCTTTCCCTTTCGACTCTCCAAATTGGATATCCTTCCTAGCAGCAGCATAGTTAAATGGTTTCAGCTGAAAACTGGCATTATTTTCTTGATTGTGTTTCAGCTGGGTCTGTTTAGAGCCTTTGAGTTCATTCAAGGACTTGAAGCATTTCTCAAAGCTGGAGGAGAGCTCAGTTGGAGAGACAGGCATGTCGGCTTCAGACTCAGACCCTGCAGCAGTGATCTCGGTCTGTCGAGGGAACCACTCCTGCTCTGCACTTTCATCGTCCTCAGAAGAAGCAGAAGTGCCTGGGTTCTTTGTGGGAGAAGAGGTCGAGCTGGTGGGTGAATCTGTACCTCCATCATGCAAGGGTATCATGTCTTCCATGTTAATAGATACAGCATTAGATGGGGGCAGAGAAGGCTCTTCTAGTTGCATGCTTTCTGGCTGGGAAGACAAAGCAGTAGAAGGTGCTTCTGACCGGGAAGAGGGCGCAGGAGGTGCTTCGACCACCACCTCACAACTTTTAATTTCAGCAGGTCGCTGCTTCACTACGCCAGAGAAATTGAATGGAAGAGCCACAGCTTGCTGTATCTTCTCCACCTTAGTTTTAGCATCCTCCTGTCAACATACAAAAAGAATAGTCCTTAGTAGTGCTACTAACCACCACAAGCAACCATAAAATAACAAGTTTACCAGACAGCTTGAAAAAATTATGTTGGACGCCAACTAAAAGTATTTAGTTCTAGAATAGTTCTCATAATACAACTTTGAACACAATTGTGAAGTCCAGGCAGCTTTGATTCAACATAATCTATATTCCTCGATACTAGACAACTAACAACAGCATCCTAACAATTTTCCCCATGCCACATCGTAAAAAGAAAGAATACATGTAAAATACTACCTGCTGCATTAAAGAGCCAGCGCTGCTCGGCTTTTTCCCAGAGGCTGACGGTTTCCCAAACAAAGCTCCAAAGGCTGCAGGCCTTTTCAGTAATTGGACAGATGCTGCTTTTGTCCCCTAAAGTAAAAAAAAAAAATTAACCCCTCCACAACTTAATATGAAAACAAAAGATATGAGAGGTAAGAAAGAGGAGACCATTTGTACAAGTAGGATAATAACATGACAAGGTGCTTACTGCTTGAGTGCTTCCACTGCTGATATTCTGTTGGCTGGCTGATCCACTAACTGTAGCCGAGCTCTTAGCCTCACTCACATGTAATGAAGCTGTTATCGGTTTCTGTCCTTGATGTGCGATAAAAGGAGCCCGTTGACTAGCACTGGATATGTTTGAAGGATAGGTCCTAGAATAGTTGACCATGGCTGAAGTATTGAATGGAGCAACTGGAGTAACAAGGTGAGGAATCTCAAAGGCTGGCAGATTTATCCGGGCATTTAGAGGCACCAGTTCATCAATATGACGTCCCTTTGCTTCAATCTCTGCCGCTCTAGCCTGCAAGGAATAACCAGTAATACTTATCTTTAAACAACTATTTTAAATAGACAAGTAGATGAGGTAAGAAAACAAGAAAGAAAAGCCTCGTATACCTTTTCAACCTGAGCCTGTTTTAATTGCATGGCAATAGCTTCAAAAGCAGGGGAGTTAGAAATAGAGTTCCGAATAATGTCAAGGACAGCAGGTAGGTGGCGTTCCACGACAGAGTGCCTCAATTTGACCAGTCGTAAAAGCTTGTCAGATGTGAGAGGCATCTCTTTTGCAATTTCCAATAGAGTTTTATTAGGCAGGATATAACCAGTACTCTCATCCTCTGCACGGGCTACATAGTCTCTCCATTGAGAAAGGCCCTGCATTACAAGCAAATGCCCACAATGAGAAATGTAAATCCATAAGCTATATAGTCCTGATTCGGAAAAAAAAGGTACTTTTGAAAATACTCACAGCAACGATAGCAAGCTGTGTTGCATTCAGTTCAGCATCCTGCACCCTGAGAAAAAGAATTCATTTACTCTGTTAATTTTGTTGCATAACAAAGCTAAAAACTAAATAGAAATATATACAAGAATTGAAGAACAAACCCGTATATGTTCATGAATGAGGTATCTGTCAACAGTTCTTTTTCATACATCTGCAAGCAAATTTCACTGCTGCGATTGTACACCTGAAAAATAAAATACAACAGTGACTACCATCACCACGAAACAAAACCTAACAAGAAGAAACAGAAATGATTAAGAGCAAACCTCTAAAAGACGATCATATCCATTCACAGATTCAGATAGTAGCTGATTTCTCATCACATCATATATATAGGAGATAGTGTGTGTCTTCTCTTGCATACCTGTCAACATAAGAAGAGATCTTAATACGACATCAAAATAACATTAAAAGCAAAATGAATATTATTATTTCTAGGTATATTACTTGAGCATTTCTTTTGGAAGGGGACGCAGCCTCCAATCTGCATTTTGATATCTGCAATAAAATCATAAATCAAGACACAAGTTCAGGTGCCTAACCAATGGAATTAGTAACAAAAGTGTACAAGTGTGTGATATGTGAGGAACTTCTGTCTTGTGTGCGTGTGTGCATGGGGGGGAGGGCGGTCCAGATCCCCTGAAGTAACCCAATTTTTGAGTTTAGATCCGGACCGTCCAATCCGAATCCGGCCCGAGGTGGAGCGCATAGAGCCCCTTTAATCTGACATCCCGATTTGAATCTGATGGCCCAGATCTAAACTAAAAAATTGGGTTACTTTAGGACATACAAACTCGTGTGTGTGCAGGGGGGGGGGAGGGGTATTAATTTACTCTTTGTTGGCTTCCACATCGCAGAAGTGATGTAAGAGATACTCGAGACTGTTTCTCTCCAACTGCAGCACCCTGGAAGCCTATTTTTATTGAAGAGAAAGGAGAATAGTTAAAAAAAAAAAAGTTACACATAGAACCATCCACTGATGGTGTTTACTAGCACCATAATAATCTTAGTTTTCAACACATGAGATTACACTGGGTTCAAGTTTTTGGGTGGTAGCCATCAACATCCCTCAAGCATTAATAACAAAACAGAAAATGTTATACAAATCCTTATAATGACTAAAATGGAGAATCAATGTAAAGAAATGGAAAGTGTCCAGTCCGAAGACCTGGTTCATTTTTCCCACATTCTATTGTTATAAGACAAATTAAGGGTTTATACTGTTTCTGGGACTGGTACCCTTTTGGAAAGCTTGGACAGGAAACAAGGTTGTGTGGACTCCTATTGAGGATTGCACTGGATGTGGTACTGCCTCTGGTAAAGGGTTTATTGCCTTTTTGGAAAGTTCGGACAGGACAGACCCAAGGTTGCACAGTTATATGACCAGATCCACCGTGGCAGCTTCTGTGGTTGTGTCGCATATAACAGGTCACTCACAAAACATACTGCAGATGAACAGCGAAAACTGTTCATCTGCAGTAATATAACCAGTTCCAGACTTCAAGGATTACATAAATAACTATAGATTGACAGTCTTTGAGAGAACCAATTCACAACAGCTTATAGACTATGTATAAAGAATGAATTGGCAGTCAATTGCTTTTCTCTAATAAATAAGCAGTAGAACCAAAATCCTGTCTAGAAAGTCTTTATCCTTTAATTCAAACTCCATACATACTCATTTTTGCAAAAAAGGGAATTAATTTACCTGCCCAGTGTCAAAAAGATTGACAACATAAATCCCAAAGTCTCGTTGGAGCCACACTATGTCACGATCTGCCCCATGCATTACCTACATTCATTTAAAATACAAAATCAAGGATACCACAAAGTAAAGGCAACTTTCAGCGGAAGGGGAGACAGAAATAGAAAAGAAGATAAAAGAACCTTTCTCTTGTATGGATCTTTGAAAATCTCACGCAGATAGGATCCAATATAAATGCGAAGCTTTAAAGTGTCCACTATGAAATCCTCTGTTCTTGTAGAAATTTGCATCAAGCAGGTAAGACCCTGAAACGACCGATACTGATTGTGTTCCAAATCAACCTGATGATCACAAAAGAGAAACATAATATTGCAATTACAAAATTTTATAAATACTCAAGCCAAGTATTTCAAGCTACCAAAGATATGGTTGTACTCAGAAAACAGTGATCAGATACAATCAAGAAAAACATGAACAAGGTCAAGATAGGAAGGCTGATGAACTGAAATAGAGACATAAAACTCGAACTAACCGCAAATTCAGTAGCAGACTTCAATTTAGTACACATCTCACGCAAATCTTTCAACTCTTCCACAAGTTTAAAAGGTGTCTCCCCCAATGAAAGTGGCTTCATAGGCTCACGTATGCCACCTTTTCTATCGACAAAATCCACAGCTGCCGCCTTCTCCTGAATAAAGAACACTCAATGTTATAAATTAAACCATTTTTAAAAGCCCATACAAGAGCTAGATAGATAAATACACAGAGTGTGCATCCATGAGTGAGAGAAAGAGAGAGATCAACCAGAGGGTGAATAAGGCGGGTCCCATCCTCGCTCTGCTCAAGCCAGACATGCTGGAAGGGAAGGTTTGCATTGTTGACAATTATGCGGTACTCATCCTGCGGACGAGGAATGGAGGGTATATGGAAAGGCACCTTTGGCTTGGCCCCACCAATCCTCCTGTCCTTTGTGGCAACACTAACCCCTGTTGCCGAGTAACTTGATCCTGGCACCGACTCCTCTATTGCACTCTTCTTCTTGTTCTTCCCGCAGACCAATTGGAACCCATCATCATCCATAGCCCCTTCCTTGGCAATCTCTTCTACTTTTGTTCGTCCTTCTTTGAATTCATCCATTGAAGCCCCAAACCTGTGTCATATTGATCGCGAACAGTTAAAATCAGAATTAAGAGCATAAAATAAAACTGATTCCAATACAAACAGAGTATATCTGATACCATCACAATTATAAAAGGAGTGGAGGTGTCTCTCCACAATTAGACATGGATCAAACCAAAGAATTGTGAAAAGGCTTCAAGATGAACAAGAAAGTACAAAAAAAAAAAAAAAAACAGTACTAATACAATCAAGTATGCCTAAAATCGTCAAAATCATAAAAGCAGTGATGTCCCTCCAAATTAGACTTTGGATTGAACCACTGTTACAATCCATGAAAAGGAATCAAGAATTCAAGATGATCAAGATTGTCCACAAAACCAATTCTAATACAGTCAAGTATGCATAATGACATCACAACTAGAAAAGCAGTGAAGGTGCCTTTCCAAATTAGACATGGATTGAACTGTCAGTCATGGAAAGGTATCAAGAGAATCAACAGCTCTAAAATTAACCAATTATGTAACAAGAAAAATATACATGATGGCATCGTAATTAGAAAAGCAGTGGATACGCTTCTCCAGGTTAGACATGAATTGAACCGTATCGTTGTGAAAAGACATCAAGAAAACAAAGAAGTAATGAATTGCACATTAAGATGTTACTAATGACCTTTCTAAGAGCTCATCGTTGACATTGATAACCCAGTCAAGAGCATCGTCTTGGTCGTTTGCTGGAAACGAGGAGCGATTTTTCTGGTTGCGCCAGAGGAGTTTCGAGTCAGAGATGGAGCTGAGAGAAGAACCAGAAACGGCGGCGATATCGCGCGCAGGGGTTTTAAATTCGGGGAAGTTATGGTAGAAGTGGAAATCCTCTCCGGAGGGGATGCCCTTCGACCGAGCCGACAGCTTCATCGCCGCCGACGCAAGAACTCGGAGCGCTGACGATAAAGCCTCCGTCTTCTCCCGCGTAGACGATTCGCCTCCGCCTCTTTCGCTTTCATCTTCCATTTTCCTCCCTCTCTGTTGCTTTCTTGATTTAATTTTACGAGAAATGAGAGAAATGGGAAAAGGAGAGAAGAGAACTAGGGTTTTGACGAGGGTCGCCCGCAGGAATTAGAGGTCTTGAATCTTGATTTACAGTATTTTCCGGAGCTGGCTGTTACTGTTTAATTATAAAGTAGAATTTATTGTTTTCCAAATAGCGGGAAAAATAAGTGCGTGAGTTACTGTTCTTCACGTGACCATCGTGAGATTATGCTTTGAAGCATGTAAAAATGGATGCCACACGCATCGAAGACCTGTTTTGTCGACCAATTTCACATGATTTAAAAAATCGTCATAATTTTATTATTTGAAGTTCATGATTCTAAAGAAATAAAAACCATAATAATTATATGGTCATTAATTTTTTGGTAGAAAATCATACAAAATTACGGTAGCTAACCATTCCGTGTTCATCTTAATTTTTAAAATTTGACTATTAAATATTTTGAACAGTTTAATGTTCAAATTAGGAAAATCACAAACCATTCGACAAAAGGTATTATATGTGAAACACTGAAAAATATACATTTGTTTGAATATTTTCTTGAAAGTTTTTATGCTAAACTTTATAACAAAATACTACTATTTTAAATGAATCTAATGAATAAAATTTGTCATAAGAGAAATGCACTGACTCTGGCAATATTACAATTATATGATATATCAAATGCCTCTATTGATTTAGTGCTTGAGTTATACCTCACATTCTCATCTTTATTTTTAAAGTCTAAATAGTCGATTCGAATCGATCAACATGAGTTCATATTAAAATGTGTTTGGAGATCAGATTTTATATTTTTTGAAATTTATTTACTATTTGTTAGATAAGTACAAAATCATTGTTTTTCAGAAGATTATGGACCAACCAAAAACAATAATTTTGTACATATCTAAACAAATAGTAAAATCACCTCAAAAAAATTAGTAAAAGATTTCAAAAAATATAAATTTGGTCTCCAATCTTATTTTAATATGGAGATCATGTTGAGCGGTTCGGATCACCGATATGAACTTTGAAAACAAAGATAAGAATGTGGAGCATGATTGGCTCACAAAAATAATGTGGCATATGAGCCCTCCTCGTTAAAAATAATGTTACTATAATAATTGTTAATATTTTATAAAGAGTTTTATTGATATATTTTGAAACTTTTATTTTCCAATGTTCTAAATAGCGCCGCTATAGCGTTTTCGGATCAAAAAAGCTATGACGCTATGGCCATATAGCGTGCTATTTCGCGCTATAGCGCCGCTATATGGCCATAGCGTCGTTTTTTCAGTCGTTCCGCTATGACGCGATAAACGCTATTTAAACCTTTGATATTATATATTCATATATAATTTTCAATTGTGTTATTCGGTTTTGTCGAATTAAAAATTAGTGGTTAGAATTTTTTAAAAAGGAGTGCACTTTATCATTAATAGTTCACTAGTGATATATGGTTCATTAATTGTTGATTGTTTCATTTGTGCTTTAATAATGATTTATGGCTCATTGTGGTTTGATCCAAGTGGATTAGGTGTGAAGGCTAAAATGGTCATGAAAAATTATGGTATAGTCGTATAGATGAAATACTATGGTTTAGAATTTAGGTAAGTTCCAGACTTTTCCCACAAGGGCCTTTATAGTTTTTCAAGGACTGCTGATTTGTTTCATTTTGAGTTGTTTAGTGCATATATATTTTGCAGAATTATAATTTGTTGCTACAACGTAGAGAAAATAAAGCAAAAGCATGAAAAGGTGCAGTTTTAAATAAAAAAAATCCAGTCTGATTAGACTATTTTGTTGGTTTGATCTGACTTCAACAAATATGCATATTCTCAATACTGTAAATACCATAAAATTTGATATAATTTTCACTTTAGAAAACTAAATTATAACATCTAATAGGAGAGGAGCAACTAACTCCACGAAATTTTTATTCCTCTTTTTCAACGTTGGATCTCTCTCTCTCCCTCATAGTCACATAGTACATTTGTTTAATAAAAAAATTTATTTGATTCTTTGAATAAAATCATAATTTGACAAGAACACTTTCAGATTCTTCTTATCCTTCGATTTTTGAGATTTTCTAAATCATAATCTACCATAAATACAAATACAATTCTGGAGTATTATGTTTTTTTTTATAGTTTCATAAGTATTGAGAATCAGCCTTTGGTCTAGTGACAGAGACAATACTTTCCGTTTGAAAGGCGGTTCAAAACTCAGAAAATGCAATTCTTTGTGAATATTAAATAATTGAGTGGCTTGAGCTCTAACTTTTACTCAAGAAATAACCATACTTCGGAGTCTGAAAGTGAAATAAACGAACCGACCGAACATTTATATATTATGATTTGGTCCGAACCTCCTCGGTTTATTTCTTAACCAATTGGTTTAAATACTTCGGTTTATTTCTTAATACCCCGGTTTATTTCTTAATATACTTCGGTTTATTATAAATCAATTGCTTTAAATAAAAAAATTAATATATTTTGATTTGAACCGAACAAATCAAAATAAAACTTTGGTTTGGTTCGGTTGCAATGCTAAGTCAGTTCGGTTCGGTTCTATTTTATAAATCAAATTATAACTTTGGTTTGCCTAGTTCAGTTCGGTTTCAACCGAACCGAACCGATGAACACCCCTAGACATGGGCACTTGCCTGCCTATGGCAAAAAAAAAAAAAAAAAAATTCGAGAACATACTTCTATTTTGTTTGCCTTTTTATAAAAAATATATATATAGGTAGAACCGATATTTTTATTAAAACCCCTAAAAAAAAACAAATTATCAAATCTGCTCCCACTCCAAAGTTATAATTATTTCTACCCTAACCGCCCGTGGGCTGGGCGGTCCACTTTTCCCACCAGACCGCCCAGCCACCGGGCGGTCCACTGTGCATAGCTGACCGCCCAGCAGCTGGGCGGTCCGCTAGTGTTTTTTTTTTTTTTTTTTTTTTTTTTTTTTTTTTTTAAGATTAGATTAGAGACAATATGTATATAAAGATGCTGAATTCTTAACGCTAAAAGTTCGAATTTTTTTTGTAAATATTAGTTAGATTACTTCTGTGAAGCATATTTATACTAAAATACGCTAAATTACTTGAAATTATGTTAAATTACGTTGAGTTACACTATATTAAGTTAAATTACACTAAATCACATTACATTACGCTAAAATACGGTAAATTACATATTAATAGGGACGATATCTTCACTGAAAAGGCGAAAAACGACGACGAAATGAAAATCTTAAGTAATTTACTCAATATGTAATTACTTAAGTGAGTTATACTAAATTACTCAATACGCTAAATTACTTAAGTGAGTTATTCTCAAGCTTTCCGAAAAGTGCTCATTTGCTGAAATCGGACACTAAAATACGGTAAAATATGCTAAAATACGATAAAATACGCTAAAGTACGCAATACGTTAAATTACTCAATACGCTAAATTACTCAATACGCTAAAATACGCTAAATTACTCAATACGCTAAATTACTCAATATACTAAAATACACTAAATTACTCAAAACACTAAACTACGCTAAAATACGCTAAAAAAACACTAAACTACACAAAATTACGCTATAGTAGACTGATTTTGCTCATCTTTCATGAATCATAAAAATAGTAAAAAAATTCCAAAAATAGTAAAAATTGGTAACTGCAAGTTCATTATGTAACTAATTTACTGAGCTACTTGGATTGAATGATAGACATGAAAATCTTAATCGGAAACTTCAACTCAAGTTTTGAGGCTCTTCCCTTAGTTTTTTGACGAATCCGACGGTCGGATCGGTCCCGAAAGGAGATTAGCTTGGTACAGGGGCTGTGGAGCTCATGTCAAAATTTCAGCCCGATCCGACGGACGGATCAAAAGTTATGCCCTTTTTTGTGAATTAGTTACATAATCGTTGTTTTTCTCCTTTTCAGTGAAGATATCGTCCCTATTCATATGTAATTTACCGTATTTTAGCGTAATGTAATGTGATTTAGTGTAATTTAACTTAATATAGTGTAACTCAACGTAATTTAACATAATTTCAAGTAATTTAGCGTATTTAGTATAAATATGCTTCACAGAAGTAATCTAACTAATATTTACAAAAAAATTCGAACTTTTAGCGTTAAGAATTCAGCATCTTTATATTCATATTGTCTCTAATCTAATCTTAAAAAAAAAAAAAAAAAAAAAAAAAAAAAAAAAAAAACACTAGCGGACCGCCCAGCTGCTGGGCGGTCAGCTATGCACAGTGGACCGCCCGGTGGCTGGGCGGTCTGGTGGGAAAAGTGGACCGCCCAGCCCACGGGCGGTTAGGGTAGAAATAATTATAACTTTGGAGTGGGAGCAGATTTGATAATTTGTTTTTTTTTAGGGGTTTTAATAAAAATATCGGTAAATAGAAGTACATTTTACAGAATTATAAAAATATTCAAACGAATGTTAGGATTCAAGAATGCACCATTAAAACTCCATCTTAAACATATTTCGATTATTTGATGAAAGACTAGACATCTTTTAAATTAATCTAAATTTAATAGACACCATATTTAAATAATTGAGAATATATATATAATTTTAATTTGTAGTTCTGAACTAAATTATATATTTTTTAGAGTATGTAGAGTTGAATACATCATAAAAGAGAGAAGTATTTTGTACAACGCGAACCACATTAAATTCAGTAGACATCATGAAGCCGGAAAATATTGCTCTGCTGTGACGATTCAGCATTCCTTTCTTAAATCAAGTCGAGAAAATTCTTAAAAAATTAAAGAATAAAATCACCACGTCACTTGAAACCTGGATAACTTGCATATCAGAATTCTACAATCTGAATATCATTTTCCCTATCATTAAATACGTTGCATTCATTTTGTACAACATCACTTCTTTTAATACTGTACAAAAAAGCTGGCGAAAAATTAGTTATCCGGAATATTCCTGGACATGTCTTAATTCGTTGTCAAAAAGCTTGTAAAATATTATTTATCCGCAAAATAACGGGATATGTCTAAATTATTGTCAAACTGATAATTGATAATCACAGAGTTCCATGCAAGTTTAGCAGCAACACTACCGACATTACCAAAAACAAGTTACTCCAAAGACAAATTTACTTGACCAAAAGAAAACGTTTCTCACAGACAGCTACTTAAAATTAGGAAAAACATGCTCAAAACATTAAACTGATCCAGCTAACATGTAAAAAACCAAGTACTGTGTATGTATAATGTGCCGTTTATAATTTATTTATGAGCTGCTATCCACAACGCGGACAGGAATAACAGGAATGGAATCCCACCACTCTTGCAAGCGCCTTGCGCCCTGTGGATTAGAAGACATCGACTTTCCTATACTTGTATTTGCCACAAAAAGAGATGTTATTGCTCCGATCAAGAGGTATTTGAACGGTACAACCGCCAGTACCAATGCAACCCCTATCATCACCCATATCACCTTATCTGTGTGCTGCAACATAAGGAAAATAAAAATTAGTATATAAATTAAACAAAATTAAAACAAGCCATCTAGACAATGTTTTTCTTTCTGTGCTTTATCATCTGAGTAAATGTGGAAATGTCAACTTAACCGATTAACCAACCTTTGGGGACCTTGATGTGAAAAGGGACCATATTTTCAGAATTGTAATGTTCACCGCCGTAACAATTTTGTGCAATCCTTTCAGGGCCTGTGGTGCTTCCACTACACTCTCCATTGTTGATTTATCTGATGAAGTATCAACCACTACTTCCGAATATCTCTCTCCAATATTTTTCCTTCTAGACCAAATAATTGCTCCTGCTATACCCGCCAATGATGCGGACAGTGCATAGCCAATCCCTTCTCTGTAATAACCCCAACAAATATGTTACTTTAAAATTGAAAAATGAAACCGGGAAATATAGAAATGAAGTTGACATAATATACAAGGAGAACCAGGTACATGTATATGGTCACTAGGGTTATGACGAGGAGAAAGCTGGTTCTTGCTGGTCTTTCCCTTGAGACTAATCTCTGAAGCCATGATAGGATGATCCTCAACGGGTGAAGAAGATTCTACATATAAAATTTAGCAAATAATTTAGTGTTTTACCTTTAACAATATGAATACTCCAACCACAATTAATGCTTAGGTGCTTTTAGAATTAAAATTTGCTAGGACACTGGTTAGGAGAAAAACAACGAAAAACTAACAATTAACTTGCACTCAATACTTAGAAAGAGTAAATAATTAATTAAATACTCTAGTTAGAGAGATAGTTTGATGCAAGTCCCTGATTTACAGCTGGAAGATTGCTCTGTACTAGATATATTTGATGTTGTACATTGTTTGGTTGATGTTATATGTCTGACAGCGACATATGTTAATCTTCTAAATTATTTCTAATGCCAAAGCAACCTCTGCCAATTTTTTTTTTTGGTGAGAGAGAGACTATAAAATTGATACTCACGACAAGAACGAAAAGGCTATCTGCGAGTCCTTCATCTTTGACCTCATGCACTGCAGCTTTGGCAATGCCAACTTCTACTGCTTCATCTTTAATCTGACCAACTGTTGAGTCCAGTGACTCTGCTTGGTTTCTCTGCTCTTCCTCCAGTACTTGTACTTTCTCTTGAGAACTAGATTCAAAGGGATGCGAAACAAGATCTAATCTTTTCAACACATCAGTTGCACCATAAGGGGTAATCATATAAGTCTGTCTTAAGCTGTTAGCTAGCTCTTCTAGTACATAATCCCCTTTTGGCACATCATCATACAGAGCAAATATAAGGAAACTATTTGGAGGAGGTGGCGACATTTTTAGCATCTCTCTTGCTGCATGAAGCCTTATAACTCCCAATATGGCTCGGGAGTACATCTCTGAAGACTGTAGAGGAGATTCTGAGAAGTTGTACATTGAAATAAATCGGTGAAGTAAAATCACCTCCTTTATTAAGGCAAGCCATAGGTCACGCCTTGTCGAACCCGTCAACTCTGGAAACTCTATAATCAGAGGCTCTGATCTGCATTCCAGTAACACCATTTTTGTTTCAAAAAAAAAGTACTAAACTATGTCCACAATTGGCATTCAGTATATAAAAAAATATTACATTTCAGTAGATTGGTACGAAATGGCTTTGTCAAACAAAGCAGCGCCCCAAGGCCCAGTCGAAGCTGCCTTCACCTGATGATCTACATCAGTTCTCCAAAGATTAATATTCAAGGCAGGTTCGTATGACATGACCCCCGATGCTTCAAAGTAGAGTGCCTTATTTGTTAATGTCAGCCTACCTGCACATGCACAAAAGCAACAGCCCGTATTAGTTTTCATTTACCAATAGTCTCCTGAATCCTGACAAATTCTGTTAAAAGTAATATACACATTGAAAAAGAATAGGATATAGAAGAGAACCTGGCCAGCTTGATGCACCGATATGTCGCACCACTTTCTGAGTCTGAGCACTTCCTTCAACATGCAAGATAAACTCATCATCTGCTAGTTCTATTTCTGTCGGTTTAGCTTGTTTCTGTAGATAGTCAATATACCTGATGGATTGAAAACAATGTCCTGACTCAAATAAGGTAAAGAAGACATTGCTTGAAGAATTTAGACTAGTCGAGGAAAGAAAAAAGATAACCAGGAAGAAAAGAGAACGAACTTGTCCATTTCTTTGATAAATCGGTCATAAGCTGGGTAATGGAGCCTGTTTGCAGTGGCAGCTGTCAAGGTTTCAAAAGTAAAACGTGCATTGACTATGTCTGATGCCAATGGAAAGAGGGATCCAAACCAAACATATGCATCCTCTCCAACACTTGGCTCTTCACTCACCTATTAAAAAAAATTGTCAGGCTTATATACAATAAGAAAGCGTAATAATACACTATATATCTGGTCGGATGAGAGAAAAAACAGTTTTAACAATTATTAGTCGCTTGAGTTGCTTACAAGGAGCGGCATGATGTCAGAGTAGAACAAGGAGACATCATCGTCGTCACTGTCATCCTTCTGATTCTCATTTACTGGAACAATAGAATCAATTTTATCTTCGCTTTCCTTTGCAGTGCACTCCTGTATATGTAATACAATCCTCTGATTACTAAACATGTAGTTTTCACAAATATAAATTAGTAACAAAGTGCTATACTGCTATATGTGAGTCGCTCGACTCAGTAGCTTATCTGAAATGTTTGAATTTAGCCTGGAATTGAAATAAAAGTTCATTAGAATTTCGATAAACTAAATATAGTAACTAATTATACATCTATGCCGCAAGAACTAAACATATCAATGTGAATTTCCCAGCATCGCAACAGCAAGATTTCAGTAGTTGGGCCGACTATTTCTGAAACAGAAGTGATTTTTTATTTATATTTTTCTTTGTATTTATGTTAACTAAGAATACTAGATATTATTAGCAATAAGTAAGCTTTCGAAGCGGCATCCATCTGTATCGAGGTAATTAATACTTAAATAGGATCCTATACCAGGTCGGAACCCATGGGATCTCTATCCCTTCTCATCCATCTTAGATTTCACAGAGTTTGAATGATCATTAAGTCAAAAAAAAAAAATTATCATTCAATTTTGGATATTACACAAAATATGAGGAAATTAGATCCCATACACAAGATCAAAAGGTTGTTTACCGTAGTGCGATGTTTATCAGGAAGAGGAGTGGGTTTCTCCCATGCAAGCATCATATCATAAGTAAACCGGCTGAACTCTCCATTGTTAATCTTTTCAGAGAGGTTACACGATAAGGGCTCAAGTGCTTTTAAGCTACAAAATTCAACTAGCCTTCTAGAGTAATTATCTACCCCAGGCTTCAGTCCAGACTCAAACTCCTTGACCAGAGATTCTGGTTTTGTGTTCAGTGCCCTTCAAAAGAACAACCTTTTCAATTAGTTATATTCGATATGAAATCTACTCCTAATTAATTTGAGCATAAGGCCTATGTGATCAGAAGTTCAGAACCAGTTTCCTATTATGGGACTATGGATGGCCGCTTTGGCATGGTACAATTTCACGAGCATGTTAGCTGGCAAAATCAGCTTGTGTTCACCCACCAACAATGCACTAAAACAGGTTTTCTATAATGGAATCAGTGGTACAATATAATAAAACCAATTCAGTAATTAACGCCAAACAGAAGCAAACCAAAGCAAAAGAAGGCAAAAAAGATATGATTCGGTAATACACTAATAATCACCTTGTTATTCTGTGAAGTAAGTTGCCAGAACTAATTGATAAGGTGCCAAATTCCAAAATATGAGACAAATTCTAAGCACGCGGAAACCTTAATTACACAGAACTAATTATATATGGAACCAACACTCATGACTATTTTCTCTATTTCTTTCTTCTTCTTTTTTCTTCTTTTTTTGTGTGTGACAAAAAGCTCAACATCTGTACTTATGCAATGCCCTTCTAACTTCTAAGTATCATCATCAACACATTAATTAGCTGTGAGACCGGCTAGTATGATATCGGTGTCATATGACACTAAGTCAAAAATTATTGGATAGATTTCAAATGACGAATCCAAACCGTTCAATTTTAGTACCAAGTCAGTCAAAAATGTTGAAAAATAAATTTATTAAAATTAAAGTAAAAACTTCCACACTTGACCGCTTTGACTTATAATAATTAAATACAAAAAATTAATAAATTTGTATGTAAATTCATTAGTTCAACTAATGAAGTAGACGGTTTAGAGTCATTGTTTGAAATCAATTCACTAGATTTTGAAGTTGGTGTTATATACACTAAAATAATACTAATATCGTACTAGCCATGACAAGGGTGAATCCACGTAATAACAATGGTGAATCTAAGATCCAGAGTCTGTGCGTGCGTGCGGGCGTGCATGCATGCGTGTGTGTGTGAGAGAGAGAGAGGAAAGAGAAATACTGGGCACAGCGGTGAAGCAAAGAGTCGGCAATGGAGGAGAGGAACTTTTTTGGCCGCCTTTCGCCTTTGCCGATAGACGCCATTGTACGAAACGAGTGCGGTGCTCGCTTGAGAAAGTGAACAGTTTATTGCCAATACAAATAAAAAGAAAATATATGTAGGCGTGTGCTGCTTCTGAATTAGACACGTAGCCAATTCTATGCACGTGCCTTCCTCTGACTGATGGAACACGTATCCTCCCATTAAGTCAAAAAGGGACATCACGTATCCTGCCATTAAAGTCAAAAGGTAGAGCACAGCACCGCACTGATCCTCTGACTGATGGAACACGTATCCTCCCATCAACTCAAAAGGGTGAGCACAGCACCGCACTGATCCTCTGACTGATGAAACACGTATCCTCCCATTAACTCAAAAGGGTGAGCACCGCACTGATCCTCTGACTGATGGAACACGTAGCCAATTCTATGCACGTGTCTTTTGAGTTGATGTAACTCAGCAGATTTTAACAGAGAATTCTTTAATATTAGTGCAATCCAATTTACACGGATCTTAAAGTGGATCGGATCGTTCAGATACATTAACTCAAAAGATTCGGTTAATGCAGAGGATACGAATTCCTAACTGATGGCCATCTGCACGTTGCTGCCTATTTTATTCAAATTGTTTAAATGCCGAATAAAATGAAGAGAAGTTAAAAATGGATAAACTCAAACCGCTTAGTTGACGCCTTGACGGCTCATTTTCTATTTAGGCGAAATCACAACTCAGAAGAAAGGTTAAATTTGGTAAAGAAAAAGGAGAGAATAAAAAAAACGAAGAAATGATTGTTCGTGCATTAAAAATCAAGTCGTCGTAGCCCATCAATAAAGCTCGGAAGGAAGGAACTATCGTTAAGCCCAATGTGAGAGACCCGCAATTGTTTGACAGGCCTGATTTCAGCATTGATCAGTATGAATCAGAAATGAAGTTGTTAATGCATAGTAAGCTACCATAACTATAAAAAATAACTAATAATCAATTAAAAAGTAAAAACAAGTGGTTAAATATTAGCGACGTGATAACAGCTGGTGGCCTGGTACTAGTTGAGGCATGTAAGTTTTTAAATCTACACTCACGACTATTTTCTCTACTTCTTTTCTTCTTCTTCTTTCTTCTTTTTTTTTTTTTTTTTCTAATTTCTAAGTATCATAATCAACATATTAATTAGTGAGTCCAGCTAGTATGACATCGGTATCATATGACACTAATTCAAAATTTATTGGATAGATTTCAAATGACGAATTCAAACCGTTCGAACCGATTTAATATATGAGTGATGTGTTTACATACAAATTATATATTTTTTTTTCAAAATATTTTAGTACCAAGTCAGTCAAAAGTGTTGGAAAATAAATTTATTAAAATTAACTTAAAAACTCTCGTATTTTTCACCGCTTGACTTATAATAATTAAATTCGAAAAATTAATAAATTTGTATGTAAATTCATTAGTTCAACTAATGAAGTAGATCGGTTTGATTGAATTCGTTGTTAGGTTTGATTGGATTCGTTATTTGAAGTTAATTTGCTAGATTTTAAAATTGATAGTATATACGCTAAAATAACATTAATATCATACTAGCCATAACAAAGGTGAATCCACGCAATAACAATGGTGAATCTAAGATCCAGAGTCTGTGCGTGCGGGCATGCATGCATGCGTGTGTGTGTGAGAGAGAGAGAGAGGAGAGAGAAATACTGGGCACAGCGGTGAAGCAAAGAGTCGGCAATGGAGGAGAGAAACTTATTTGGCCGCCTTTCGCCTTCGCCGATAGACGCCATTGTACGAAAAGAGTGTCGGTGCTCTCCTCGTGCTTGAGGAAGTGAACAGTTTATTGCCAATACAAATAAAAAGAAAATATATGTAGGCGTGTGCTGCTTCTGAACTACACACGTAGCCAATCTATGCATGTGCCTTCCTCTGACTGATGGAACACGTATCCTCTGCATTAACTCAAAAGGGAGAGCACCGCACTGATCCTCTGACTGATGGAACACGTAGCCTATTCTATGCACATCTTTTGAGTTACTGCACCTCGGCCGTTAGATATTAAACGGAGCCAATCCGGCTGTCTGATTTTTACAGAGGGTCCTTCAATATTAGTGCGATCTAATTTGCACGGATCTTAAAGTGGATCGGATGGTTCAGCTGCATTAATTTAAAAGATTCCGTTAATGCAGAGGATACGAATTCCTGACTGATGGCCATCTGCACGTTGCTGCCTATTTTATTCAAATTGTTTAAATGCCGAATAAAATGAAGGGAAGCTAAAAATGGATAAACTCAAACCGCTTGGTTGACGCCTTGACGGCTCATTTTCTATTTGGGAGAAATCACAACTCAGAAGAAAGGTTAAATTTGGTAAAGAAAAAGGAAAAAAAAGGAAAAACGAAGAATGATTTTTCGTGCATTAAAAATCAAGTCGTCGTAGCCCATCTATAAAGCTCGGAAGGAAGGAACCACCGTTAAGCCCAAATGTGAGAGACCCGCAATTGTTTGACAGGCCTGATTTCAGCATAGATCAGTATGAATCAGAAATGAAGTTGTTAACGCATAGTAGCTACCATAATTATAAAAAATAACTAATAATCAATTAAAAATTAAAAACAAGTGGTTCAATATTAGCGACGTGATAACAGCTGGTGGCCTGGTACTAGTTGACGCATGCAAGTTTTTAAATCTAAGCGGGTAAGTATGCTTTTATACTAAATATATAAAGTCTTTGTAAATACCGGACATATCAACTCTTTATGAAGACTTAATAATGACGCTAGTTGTGTCTTAATTTGAATTGTAATTTTTCATAAATACTCTGTATCAAAAGTAGTGTAAAATATTAAAAAATAATTAATTTTAAATTTTTATTAAGACTTTATATCTAACATATCAAGTCCTTATATCTATCATATAAAGTCTTCAAACATAATATATCAAGTCTTTTAAAGGTTGAAGTGCAAGCCTTTAAAAAATTCAAAATGCAGTTTTTATACATCATATCAAGTCTTTATCTAGCATATGATCAAAGTCTTTAAACACATGATATCAAGTTTTTATAAATAACATATTAAGAAGATAAAAAAACGATGCAGATATAACTCAAATGTACTCCATCATTAATTTCATTGAAAGAGAAAATCGAGTAAAAAGTATTCGTAATTTTTTATTCGCAAGAATTTTTACATACCGTCGAAAAAATCAAAATTGATCGGAAAAAAAATGGATGAAATGGATCTTTTTTTTCTCTAATCAAAATTAGTCTACTTTTTATGTATAATTTTGATATTGACAAAGCAATATTGAATGCAAACACATAATTAGTTATTGACAAATAAGTTTCCTTAAAGACAGCTCAATTAATTGCTTGGTATTATATTTGAATGATAAATTCCGAGTCATTTTGTCCATGACGGATTCAGATAATAATTAACACATGCATAAATTTGGAAATGTATGTTTTTCTTTTCGTGTTACATATTCAACTATTCAAGCCTATACAAATTTAACATTTTGTATTAAATTTCTCCGAATTTTCAGAGAATAAATAATACAATTATTATTAGTATTAGAATTTAAGGGCCCTCTATTATTGACATATGATGTCCTAAATATTTAGCTAACTACCGGTGACCAGCCACGAAAGTTGGATGAATTCTTCGCTGGGTTCATCATAAATCTGATCTATTCAAAGTCTGAATTAGAAAATTTAGAATAGGGGAGGAGGTTAAAATTTAAAATATATATACATGATTTGATAATAATAAATTGAAATTCTAACTACTAGATTATAAATAGACATGTGATGCTTTATGGGTGGAGGGAGGGGGATTCGTATTCAGTAGGATACCGCACAAGAAAATCTTTTAGAACGATTCCTTAATTAGTGGATCTGGATCATTCTTTTAACTTTGCTTGAATTTCAAAGCGCAAATAATTAATACTGTCCACTGCGCTAGTTTGAATCTTAAAGCGGCTGAAAGAAAATCTCAAACCATAAAAATAGTGGTCCCCACCGTGAAGTACTACAAAAAGTACTGGTCCGAGGAGAGAAGGCTGAACTATATTGAACTATATAAAAACTTAAAAACTTAAAAATACAATTAATTTCAATATATATAATTTTTATTTTATTTTATAGAGATGACTAAGCATCTCGTGTCCTGTGCTACAGAGTCTATTATGCTTGTGCATCAAATTTCAGCTATCTCAAAATACGGGCTCTCTATAATTTATTTAAAAAATGTGGAATCTCTGATATAAATTTTATTAGTCCGTATTTTCTGCATAGTTATATTACATAAGCAGCAAAAATTTGTTGTTTCTGTAAGAAAATTCTTTGTCACTATTTTCCTTTTAGATCTGATTCTGATAAAAGATTTTACTTGCAGTGGAATGAGCAACCACCAAAAATTTCTTTAGGTTTAACTAATTATCCAACCAGTTGTTTGACGCGTTTTAGGTTACAACTTTTATGGCCCAATTTTTATTAGAAATTAAAGACAAACTATCATACGATTTTATTAATTACAAAATTCCTTAAGTGTTTATTATTATTTATTTATAAGTAGTATGTTTTGTCTGAGAAATTTTATTAAACCAAAGAAGAGATGAATAAAAGATGGGGATCCAAGTACCACAGAAAAAATAAAAGGTCCTAAGTTCTTTGTATAGGGGCCGTAGTGGATTCATTGTTGCTCTCCTGCTTTCAAATCTCCTTTGTAACGTGTTGCTGCTCGATCCGTCACATGCACAATATAATGTTGGGATGAGTAAACTTCTGTGAGAACGAATGAGATTAGGACTAATTACAATAATGTTTTTTTACCCGTTCAAATGAATTTTTTTATGAAATGTGATTTTTTTTCTTAATTAGTATAAATAACTAAAAAAAAAATCAAGTCAGATTCAAATTTTTTTCAGTGGTGCGCTGGTTGTTTGTCCTCTTGACTTTTTTTTTTGTATTTATGTAGTGAATACATTTCTGAATCGTCACTAATTTTATTGTTATTTAAACTAATTTGATTGTCAAATTTTAGCTATATCTTCTTTTAGTATTAACAGAATTCTGCATTTTTTTAAAGTTAGAGCTGGAATTAGTATGATCATCAAATCAATAAATTTGGTTGATACTTAATTTTGGTACAATAACTGATAATAACTGAGAGTCTTAGTCGATATTTGAGGATTAATGAGTTCGGAGATTTTACGGAGAACGGATGGACGGAGGATAGTATAATTATTCTAATATTTATGCATACAATAATTATATGGTATCTGCTGGACAAGCAATATTTTAAACATTTCTTAAATTGATGCCTAGCTACAAAAATAATAAACGAAAACCTTCAAATCATTATTCGGTAATAATGTAATATTAACAACATGTCCCAATCCACTTGAAAAAATAAAAATGATTGAAATTCAGAAAATAAGATTTTATGTGCATATATGCAATATAAATAATTACATATCTTAACTTTCATATTTGATGCAATTCCTGTAGTATCCTTCAATAATACATCATGAATTTAAATTATAATCATTGAAAAACTTTTTTTCTTTTCTTACAGGCACAATGCATGTACTCAAGTAAAATAATTGTCATTAAATCTTAGCTCAAAATTTCATTTTGCCTAGGTAAGTAGGTATTCAGTTTTACAAATTACAGAGATGTAACTCTTTAAACAACAACAATTTTATTGAAGATTTAATTAGCTCGGATCGTTCATATCATTTTGATCATATTCATTTCTTTACATATTTAAAAATTTTCAATTAGTATTTCTATTTTAAAATTCATATGACTTAATTATCCAACAATTATTCATTTCGTATTCATATTCGTGGATTATCCATTCTATATTCGTTTTATATTTTGACTTCGTTTACTATTTATATTCGTATTTGTATTCATTCATTGCAATATGGATATGAATTTGATATTTAATATGATTAATGTGCAGAAAAAACTTATGACTGTCGTGTCAAGCACAAGCTATGACCGATCCCTACTAAGCCATACCATGCATATCACTAGGCGTTATATACTTATTTTCCTAAACTCTATATAGGGGTGCAGCGTTCAATACCTTCCGCTTTTGATTCATTTTCATATCTCCACTATTCATTTATTCCCACTACTTCCACTATCCATTTATTTGTGGAATTAATTGATATTACTTTTCATGTACAAATTTTAGCATATAAATAAAGACTTTGTAATATATAAAAAAACATAAAAAGAGAGAATAACAATTATACTATTTCTCTCTTTATATTTTTCTTATTATTTATTTTACTTTTATTATAACTTTAGTCAATTTTACAACAGTATTAGCATATTATCCGCTCCTAATTCGCTCTGTTTACACCCCTACAAGGTACAACAGTGAAATCTGAACGGAAACCCGCTGCAAGTGGACTTTCGGATCATTATTCAAATCCGATCCAAATTAGATGGATCCGACTCAAACTTCAGTCCCCGATAAGATACTTTCCAAGGACAAGAAAATATTGGCAATAAAATTAAAGAAGAAAAGAGGCAGAACTCAAAATTGTTGATCGGAAAGAAGGAAAGGAAAGAGACGAGACGATTCCAATTGACAGGATTCGACGGGAAAAAAGCGCTCGCTGCAATCTCTTGATAGTAGAGATTTGACGAGAATTAGAATTGGTGGAGCGAAAATACGTTGCTGCTCTTCCTTACCGTGGCCTGAGAAGAGGAGCGGCATCATTCTCCGAACAAGTCAGCAAGCAACATCTTCGTCTTTTTGTTTCAGGTCACCTCCTCCCTTCTGTTTCGAGATTTGTTTTGTATAGAGCTGTATGTGCTGAAATTCTAACTAGAAGTGTTTTCTTGCACAGCTATGTTCTTGATTCTTGACTGAGGGGAGAACAGGGGGAGAGCGCTCGGCTTCTTGTTTAGGATCAAGAAAGGTTGCGAAGAGATCAAACATGGGGTCGACTGCTCCTGTCCTGCTCAACATTGGTGTGTTTCTTCCCCTTTCTTCTCCATCTTTGTTTTCTATCTATCAATGGCAATTGAAATTCGTCATACACTGAGCGTCTCAATCTCATTAGAGTTTAGGAGTAGGATAATTTATATAATTTACTTGTACCTGTTTCATTTGTTCGATGTGCTTACATCTAGAGTTGTAGCATGAAAACTTGTTACAAATTGTGGATCAAATTGCATAGTATTGACTTGAATTTGAATTTTAGCCTACCCAATGTAGATTTATGAAATAATTGATTAAGAGTTTGAATTGACAGGAGGTAGAACATATGCTACGACAGTGGATACACTTACACTGCGTGAACCTGAATCAATGCTGGCAGCTATGTTCAGTGGAAGGCACACTGTTAGCCGAGATGCAGATACTGTTAGTACTCTACTTCCTCTGCCTTTTTTTTTCCACCTCAACTCTTTACACCAAATAGAATAATTGAGTTAATTATTGGCAGGGAACAGTGTTTATAGACCGGGATGGGGAGCATTTCAGATATATTTGAATTGGTTGAGAGATGGTGTGCTTCCCTCTCTCCCATGATTCACATTATCAGGAGTTGCTGGCGCGAAGCCTGAATACTATCAGATGCTTTGTATCTTCTTATTTCCTCCACTATGCTTTTTTTTCTTTCTTTTTGCTATTTTCTCGTATCTTTCTTGTTTCCGGATTAAAGAACTAACATTGAGATGTTTTGAGTTGTTGCAATAACTTCTAACTATCTGAGTCTAAAAAAAAGTTAAATACGAAGAAGTGAGTGAATTACCCTCGAGTTGTTCATGTTAACTTGAAAAAATTGCTTTGTAACTAGTTTATTGGAATTAGTTATTTTTTAATTTTGTAACAGTTTAGGAAACAGACCGATGACTTTTTTTAAATAGGTGCAAACATTTCAACAGTTAAGATAACAATGACTTTTATCAGGCTGATATGAAGATTTAGTCACCATGTATGCATTGTGCCTAAAAAAGTTTTGCAAATATTAGACATATTAAGTGTTATTAGGATGTACAAAATTATTGTGTAATATGCATCAAGAAAAAAAGAGATTACTTTGTTTTCTAGGATTCTTAGTTTTGCTTTTGATTTTGCTTGGAAGGGATTAATTGACTACATACAAGAAATTATCAAGAGGAAGGAAGATGACAATGGGCCCGAGCTGACGCGGAGAGATGTTATAAAATACATACAGTTTGAAAGGCTTCGATTCGCGGTGTTAATTTTTCTCAGCTTAATTTGTCAAAGCTTGTAAGTATCCAATTTAGATATTGAGCAAAAGATTTTTCTCAAATGAAGTGAAATTTTTAAGTTCGGGGATATAACTGCTCCTCTCCTTCTTGGCAGGAGTCTATCTTCCGTGGAATTTCATTTGCATGCCTTAACAAAACTGTCTTCTCATGGGCAAACCTTCATAAAGCTAAATTGGGGTATGGTCGCTATCACTCCACGATTACATGGATATCGCTACATTAGAGAGTGTCACAAGATCTTTGATATATATTTAACTGTGAATGATGTTTTCTTAATATTGATAATAGGATG
Source organism: Carex parvula (assembly GCA_025461045.1). Classification (NCBI taxonomy): domain Eukaryota; kingdom Viridiplantae; phylum Streptophyta; class Magnoliopsida; order Poales; family Cyperaceae; genus Carex; species Carex parvula. Next base: position 3,466 of record JAJGRW010002185.1, on the reverse strand, counting down.
CAGTGGCTATTGGTTCAAATTTTGAAGATGCAATTCTGCGTGAGTAAGACCTTTGCACAAACTGACATTTCATTTTCTTGTATCATTTTTCATATTTCCATGTTCTGAATAGTATTATTAACTCTTTTTAATGGATTGCAGATGTGAGTTTATAGGAGCAAACCTTAGTGAATCCACATTGGATAGAGCTAAACTACAGAGTGCTAATCTCCAAGGTTACTTTCTCCTCATTTACCCTTTTTTTTCTCTATTTTCATTGTTTCTTTTGTTACTTTTAACAAGCACCAAAAGGAGCTTTTCTTTTCATAGTGCACCAAATCTTTATTGCATTTGCAAAACACCTAATATTTGTCTTGTTTATAAATAGAATCCAATATTTTGAAATCATTGCTACTAGCAGCCAACCATTAATAACTAAATGAAGTTTTTTTCTCGAAGCATAAACTGAACCAAAATAAATGAACACAAGGTAGATACCAGAAAGTAGCTATCGTATAAGTTTTCGGGAGCTCATTGTTAACAATTTGTTTCAATTACTATAAAGGAATTTGCTGTAATGTAGCAATTAGGTACATTCATCTAACATGGATCTAGAATTCCTAATGGTTGAACTGTGTTTGCAAATAACACACCCAAAATTCCATGTGTTACTTGCAAAGCTGAAAATGTTGAATGTTTCTTTGCAGATAGCCAAGTATTGTCAATCAACACGTTCAGTTTGAAAAAGATCCGTACTTAAATCTTAAATTTGTTTGTTTATACAGATGCACGTTTAGTTGGCTGTAGCTTTTGCGAAGCAGATCTTCGTTCAGCACATTGCAGGTCAGTGCTGTTTTCTTGTTATTATTCTAAAAAAGTTTATTTTTATGTTGCCTAATCCTTTTTTTTCCGTAAGTTGTTACCTGTATTAGTTTGAAGAGTGTTAAATTATCAGGCATAAATTTTTTTCAGGGTGCTGACCTATCAGGTGCCAACCTCACAGGAGCTAAATCTTGAAGGAGCTAATCTCAAGGTATTTTCTGTAGTTCCTTTTAGAAATGCCGATACAATCTGCTATGTGGCAAAGTAGCTCATTTATTTATTTAGTTTTTCCTTGTAAATTTCAATGTTCTAAATATTCCTTTTTTGCCCTTAATATGTCAACAAAATGATTGATGTTAGTCTCCCTTGCTTTTCATGCCCTTTGCAGTATCTTATTTTCATGTCATTTATTTTTGCTTATTGTCTTTGGCTGGTGATTTGTGAAATCATTGTTGAAATTATTGTTTGATACACAGGGTGCCAAGTTGATCGGTACAAACTTACAAGGGGCAAATCTTCAAAGAGCCTACCTCCGTGAAGTAGATTTACGTGAAACTGTGAGTTTTATGACCTAATACTTATTTTACAATAATTAGGTCTTACCTCTTAGTTTCTTGGCAGCTCTTGTCTGATGAACATATTAATTTATCTTGTGATGGCAGCAATTAGAAGGAGCTAAGCTTGGTGGTGCCAATCTACTTGGTGCAATCCGATGATATCAAAGAAGGGGCTGAAAGTACTAGTTTTTGAGTTGTAATGCTCGTCAAATCAACTCTTAAAAAATAGTTGGTGGCTTGAAACATACTCGTCTTGCATTGAAATGTAGAATTTGTTCTTGGTATTGCATTAGAATTTAAAATTTCTCTCCTCTGTTTGAGTGTTTTGTGCATTCTGTTCTGATTTGAGCTTGTCCTGTGGTATACAAGTGGTATTATGCACTGATTGTAAATGGTAATTCAGCACACAAGATGGTTTTATTGCAAATTATTTTTTGGTTGGGTTTTAAAATGAGCTGAGTTCGATCTCTCTCTCCTCTCCTCTCTCTCATCTCTCTCTCCTCTTAAAAAACTTGGTAGTGGCTACCAAGCATGTATTAATATTAATTACTCTCTCTCTCTCTCTCTCTCTCGTCACACACACACACACACACACACACAACAAACACACAGGAGTTAATCTAGAACAATCGTCCCTCATATATCCTTCTTCTTTAATTCCTTTATGTACATAATTATTGTCATCATGTGTTTTGCTTAATCATAGCAATTTTAGTTTCGAAGGACTAATTTAGTGTCTCGATGTTGTGATCACCGATATTGTCCCCATCTGCTAACTTGTATCTTCTGAAAGAACAAGTACTAAGAGTATGGCAGCAATAACAACATTCAGGATCACAAGCTTTTGCTTTAATAAATTTCTTGCTACACCTGATGCCACCGTCTCATGGTTACACAGTGGTTGCATGTCTTCGCCTTCTTGCGAATAGCCCTCGTTCTCTTTGAATGAGGTTTCCTTGCTTTCATTTGATGGTTGTTTGCCTGTTTTTGTTGTAGTGGTGGTAGTGTTACCATCTTGACTAGGTGTTTGATCCAAGGCAGAGGGTTGGGGTACCATTACATAAGAACACCACTATCAATTGTGCTCTGATCTTACTGATTTCACACCCTTGGGCAGTTGAAAGCTCTTCTGGAAACGGCACTTGTTGTCCCTTCAAGGTTGCGCTCTCCACTAATCTTCAGGTTCCTTGATGTATCAACTGAGCCTTCAGTTCTTCCTTCTTGAACCCTGCATTAAGAGACTTTCATATACACCCAAAGCAGCATGCAATGATTTTTTTTTTTTCTTTTTGATACAAGTGGGATATAACCCACTGATTTCTCATTTAAACCATAGAAATTCTACATGGTACCAAACGGCTGGTACATGTTACAAACCAAATAGCATGTAATGATTTGTTTTCTGGTTGTTTAGTTGAGAAATCTAGCGGTATACATTACCTGAGACATCAACAAGCAATGTGTTGAATTCCTCCCCTTGGACCCACTCACAACGCGGGTCAATGTCTGAATACATGCGAGAGGCAGAGTTTTGGAATGCCATTTGAGCAATTTTTCTTCTTTTCTCTTTCGGATTTGGAAATGATGTGTCAAATATGGACTACTGGTGCAATAAGAAAACTTGAGTGAAGACCTTGAAGGAGTTGAACGATATATAATAGAAGAAAACTAGAGTTATAGCAGAGTCTGTTACTTGGAAAGAGAATTATTCTTTGTTTCTTTCCTAAAGTTGAGGGGATCCTTTGTGAGGCTTCTCTGAGTGGATCTACCTTTTCTAGCATTCACTCTTTTCCAAGAGCTGGATTATTTCTTTCCTAAATAGTTTCCCCTGTTACTATGTTTCCCTATTGCGCAATTAAACTTTCTACACTAATTTATTTTGGCTTTTTAAAAAAGGGAGCGACTAATGGTCTCCTCCATTCTGTCCCATAAACGCCCCCTAGCTAACTGATGAGTAAAATACAGCGGCGACCACTAACTACTTGGGGGACAACTTATATTTGAAAAAATTTACAACTGGTGCGCGCATGTATGGATACTTATGCACGCAAGTATTACTATATAATATATTAAGTATTCATACCTAAGACATCAAGTATTTAAAAAAA
>JAJGRW010002184.1:0-29584 GCA_025461045.1 Carex parvula | reverse complement strand
TTTTTTCAAAAGATTAGTCACATAGGTGCTATGTGAAAGAAAAATCTTAATAGAGAGGTTAAAACTTTAAATGCATACAGGGGCGGATTTAGAATTTTTGTCAGGGGACACAAAAATATCGAATCGGATTTAAATATCTAATCGGGTTTAAATTCATTAACCAATTGGGTACTCGACAAAAAACAATGATTTAATTTATACTTTCTAATACTCTGACTTATAATTCTAATTACCAATCAAAATTCAACAGATTTATTTCAATGTTAACCCTAAATTTAACTCGAATTACAAATTAAACGTCCAGAGGAGGACAAAAAAATTCCAGGGAGGACAAAGTCGGTCGGAACCGATAAATCTCCACTAAAACTCAAAATCCAGGGGGGGCAGCTGCCACTCCCGGAATACACTGGATCCGCCCCTGAATGCATAATATGTGATAGGTGAAATTTGAATTCAAGATATCCACAATTACAAAATAAATTCTAACTACTAGACTATATAAAATATTTTATAAAAATAATATTCAATTAAATTTCAATGTATATAACTAAATTTTTAAAATCATAGGAGCGGCTTAGTCACCTGCGGATCAATGTAGATCCGCCTCTGATCCGCAGGCCTTTGGCACTTCTCTGTACAAAGAATCTCAAGTTTTTCTCTTTCACAAAAATTATTGGTCGAGATGCTTTATTTGAGTAGAACTATCGTTTTTCTGAGCTCCTCGATAAAAATGATGAGCTTAACATCAAAATCTATAATGACGAATTCAAATATTTGAAACTAATCTATTTCATGAGAAAGATATTTATATGTCAAATTTATAAATTATTGAATTAATTTAGTATAAATCAAGCAATAAAAAAATGGTTTACAAGTTAATTTTAGTACATTCATTTTTATCATTTTTTTAGCGTTTTACTTTATACTATACAAATTCAACAATTTTATAAATTTAACATGTAAATACATCACTCGTGAAATAGATAAGTTTCAATAGTTTGAATTTGTCGTTTCAAGACAATCCAATAGCTTAAGCACTAAATATACTCGCTTTAGTTTTCTATTTTCGGTTTTCAAAGTATGTAAAAATTAATAAAATACACAATAATCTAAAATTTATTTATAGCTCGCTTTGTTAACCATAGTAATGTATGCTGATTTTTCAATTTACAGCAGTTGTTTTAATATTAAAGGAAACATATAAATGAATGACATTGATATTTTTTTTCTACCAGTCTGGTTTTGTATTTTTTATTAAAGTCCGCTTAATTAGTTATATGGTTTAAATTATACTGATAGTTATCAATAATAATAAAAATCAGCATTGATATCTAACTCTTGAGAACAAAAAAATATTACTTTTGTCACTAAATAAAAAGCTGATTCTCGCAATATAACATTTTTTATGACCTACGACAATTAATTTCACCGCAAATTAAAAAAAAATCTTAATAATGAAAGAAAACTACAAATGCAACCGTATGTAATCAGAAACTACAACCGCAAGTTTAGTTACAGCTTTGCCAAATATTTAATCAGAATCTATAACGTGACCCCATAGTTTGAAAGTCAGGCTCCGCCCCTTTCCATATAAAGTGTATTTTGAGTCCGAATTTTCTATTGTTTAGAATTTGTTTACTATTTTGTAAGACAAGTAGAAAATCACTACTTATGAATGATCTAGAATCTTTATATCAAATGATTTCGTACCTATTTACTTAAAAGAATACTAAATAAATTATATAAAAATATAAAATTTAACATTCAAGCACATTTCATATGGAGATCATGTTGAGCGGAACAGATTAACTATATGACTTTCAAAATAAAAATAGCACAACCTCACTCTTGGTATATTATGATGCATTTTAGAGCGGAATCCAAATATACCAAGGAACTGCATCAAATATGCGGTTTTATATTAAATTGCACATTTGTGTGTCATTAAATACCATTATTTTTTCTATTCTTTAAATATATCTATTTCTTTTCTTTTTAACTTGGCACGAATCACAAAGCCCAATAATACTGCCCCCTCCGTCAGTCCGAATCCCAAAGCAGCTGGGAGTCAAACCGTAAAGTGAAGATAATCTTTTACGGTATCGGAGAGGATATGGGGGCAAATATCCTTCCCGGTACCGTAAAAGATTCCCTTCATTTTACGGTTTGAGATTAACTCCCAGCCGCTTTGGAATTCGGGCTGATGGAGGGGGCAGAATTATTGGGCTTTGAGATTCGTGCCAAGTTAAAAAGAACAGTTCAGATCAAGTAATTGTAAAAGATTCCCTATTACGGTATCGGGGGTGATGTGAATTCGAGGATATGGATCCCTTCCCCTGTGTGTATATGGGCGCGCATCCTCTGCGGAGTTTTTAAGAACGGACCAGATTAACTCTCAGCCGCTTTGAGATTCGGGCAAACAGAGGGGCGGTATTATTGGGCTTTGAGATTCGTGTCAAGCCAAAATGAACGGACCAGATTAAAAGAACCGCAGTGTGGAGTTTTAAAAACTCCGGCAGAGGATTTCATTCTGTGTGTATATTGCTCCGCTTGAAATCTCCTCAGATTTGCTTCGAAACGGAATCCAATGAAAATGATTCTTTAGATAATCTTGAAATCCCCTTTATTCTCAACATATTTGTGTTGCTAGAATTTTCTTACAAATTGCAAAGAATTTGTACCATCTCGAATATGGAAGCAGTAAACCTGTACGAAAGAATAAACCAGAAAAAAAAGTTTGTATTCAGTATTCTACAGCCACAAATTAGATTACTGGCTAGCAGGAGAGACGGTTTCATCAAGGGAACTGTCTAAATCCAATACAAGAAATTTTTAGTGGGTGAATAATATGGTTCCGTAAATAAAGGTAACTAATGGACATGAATGTCAAAAGGACCCACAAAGGGAAAATTTGCTTAGCAAGAAATCAAGTGATTTAATTGGAATCGATGTGACAGGTTTCCACTGAATACCAAATTTAATGTAGCAAAACATTTTTATATCCATTCCTTCCTTTGAATGTCATTGTGGCTGTCGCCATCTGCCCCATTTGTCAAGGGAATCAAATTTAGTTTTATGTGGTCATTCAGAGCAAATTTTTGTGTGACGGATGACAAAATGGGTCATATTTTCGCTGCCAGAAAATTCATGGAGAAATAATATCAATTTATAATTTAAGATGGTACCATTCATATTTTTATTTTGGATTAATTTCTTGTATGCTTCTTATTTTCTTATTTACTCTTTGAGACTTCAATATATTATATTTATCTGAGAACTGAGGAGAGGCCATTTTTTAGCTTCTCCTTTGCTTCTCTAGCGGAGCTTTTTTTATTCGCAACAATTCGGATCGGAGTGTGAGTTGTAGTGCGGGTTTGGGTCTCTTGGTTACTTTTTGTACTTGGTCGGGAAAGCGTAAGGCGATTAGAGACTTTGAAGGAAAAATGAGAGAAGAAATGTAAAGCGAACAGTGTCAAAAGGAATGTGCTCCGTTAACCCGCTAATTCGATCATGATTAGGGTGCTAAAATGCACTAACCACCATTGACTTTCTCCTCTCTCCCAGGCCTTCATTGGCTTTAATTGAAGGAGATGAAATAAAGGAGGGATATAATGGGAAATATTAAAATTAAAGTGTGTGAACTAATTGTAAGGGGTAATTAAGAAAGAATGAGAAGAGTTGAGAGATAAATATAATATATTGAAATCTTGAAGGTAAATAAAAAAATAAGCAAGAGTTAAAGGGTACATAAGAAATTAACTCTTTTATTTTCAAAATTATCAGTCTTTTAAGTATTTTATGGGTTGAATTATTTTTACTCAAGAGCCCTTTAAGAAAAGTATTGTTAACTTTGATTATTATGGGGTTTAATAATAACGATAAATGTAATAAAAATGTCTTGCTCTTTTATGAAAATATGAAGAAAGATGTTATGCCTTGTTATTATAGAATAAAGGGTGAATATAAAATAATAACTCTTATCATCACTTTAACATCATTAAACCCACAACTTTTTATATCCGACATATTTATAATGTTCTCTTTTCAAAAAAAATTTAGTTAGCACTCTAATAATTTGAAATTAAATAACCACCACCCAAAACTCAGGGATTTAAAAGTTACCACCCACACACTTTAGGAACGCGCACCAAACATGACTGATGCGCACCATGGGGAAGGGCACCAATTTGGTGCTCTAGCTGGGAAAGGGCACCAAACCTAGCCGGTGCGCATCCAGTGTGCATGGGTGGTAACTTTTGAATTTCAGAGTTTTAGATGGTGATTATTTAATTTTGAATTATTAAAATGCTAACTAAAAAACTTTCAGATTCTCTTCGTAATATCCACAAAATAAAAGACGATATCATATAACAAGTTAATAATTTTGACATCTGCATTTAATTTGAGTTGTGGTATGTAATGGAGTTGCTAAGGATTTTGAATTGAATATTTACTGATTCCATTCTAACATGAATCATCCCAATACAGTTCTTTTTGAAAAAAAAAAAAAATATCAATTCTGCAGCAGAAGTATGATAATATATGATTTATTATTTTTAAAATGAATGATTGCTGTCATGATTAAATTCTGATGCATGTTATTATTTCCACCCTTTTTCAGGCCGTGCTGCACCATAGACTAATACTACCATAAAACTAACAATCTCTCTCTGATGCGGACAAGTTCCACTGGACTTAAGCAAGCGCAGTATCATAATCTCAACTGTTGATCGCCAAAACCGCGTGGTTCCTTCAATTCCCGACCCCACAATGTCAGAAACAACCCCTTTTTTAATATTTTAATGTAATTTGAGGGTCAATGGTAAAAGTTACAATGATATTTGAAGTTAACGGCGTTTCTCCAAGAGAATATAACGGAGAAAAAGTGGAAGACTGACTCTGCAACAACCAACCGCGTCACCCTTAGTGCCCAGTGCGTTGCGCGTGACTCCCCTAATTCTTTCCACATCGCCTCTCAAGTACAGATAAACGCCGGTAAAATAAGGTGGCCTTCTTATTAGACTAACATCATTTTCCAGTCAAACCAAGTCGTCGCTACTGGCACGTGTCGGCACTGACCCAAGGAGCCGGTAATTCTTACAGTGCTAAACGGTGACGTGACAGGTTCGGATTAGCAGGAACAAAAGGTCCATACCACTTTCGTTCGCAGCGGTCCCACCACCCCAAACCAGTTACCAGTCCAAAGAATCCCACGTTGGAAGGAAAATATGGAGCGTCCAATAAACATCGGACTCCAAAAAACATTTATTTCAATTTGGACTTCTATTTGGCGTCCAAATCTAAACCTTTCGGATATGCCCTTCTGAAACTTTGTTTGATGAAACAAACCTTAGGCTATTTTGTTCTGGACAAGCATAACTTAGACATAAACGCATTTTAAACTTTTGTATACAAATACGGAAAAAAAAAGAGATTGAGATAAGGGGTATGTTCGTGTGTCACGGGATTGCGTGGGATGTAATTTGACTGGGTTCGGAAATCTAATTCTTTATTTACAGAAACTCATACTAATAGGTACGCACAAGAATGATTATGAGAATGTCAGAATGAGTGTTCGGTTGTATCGTGAGATTAGTTATGAAAAATATTAATTTATCTTAAAATATATATTTAGATTTAGATTTCTCACCTATTTATAAAAAAAAGAACTTGCAGGTTAATAATTTGCATGTATGTTAGTATGTTATGATGGATTTTAATTATTTAAAATACTAATTTTGTGTTGAGGTAGCTTTAAGTTTTTAATTACTGACTACTAATCAAATAATATTTTAATTTGTAACAATTATGTTTTTAAATTTTTTGATCAGTTACTTACCTTTGATGTTATTTAATATTAAATATATTGCAACAAAAATACAATATTTAATGAAGATTTTGCCTCTGCTACTCCTTTCCAGTAGAGCATTCATATAGTTGACAAATAAATACAGATAGCAAAGAGAGAGAACAACACGCCTCTTCGTAGAAAAAATTATTCAGTTGAGCTCGCGAAACTTATTCTATCTTTTACATTGTGTAGGAAGCTACCGGGCTGTTCGACAGATTGAAGGGAATGGGTTGGGGAATGAAGATTTTTAAATGGCCAAAACACTGTGTGTGTGGGGAAAAAATAATTCACTCTGTGTGAATTTTTTTTCTCACGGACAAAGTGGCAAGCCGAACAGGTTCTACTTGGGCAAAAAACATAAGAAAAAAGGGAAAAAAAAATGTCCTCCAAATAGGCTTTAGGACAGAGTTCCCATTTAGACCTAAACTCACGTATTCCCATCAAATAAAATGCATTCGAACAGGCTCTAAATATTTTGAAAACTGAAACTTGATTTTTAATTCTTGCGAAATATAACGTAAGACCATGCAATCAAACTTACAGTGCTTATTTATTATCAATATTCCATGTATACCTGAGTTTATTAATGTAATTTTTTAAACGAGCCAAACATTGATAAGATAGAAAATGTTAATTTAAATAATGAGGACGTAAAACTAAAATAATTCCTTCGGATGGGTAAAAGCAAAAGAAACATAATTATGGAATTAAAAGAAAGAGAGGACGAAGGCAACCCGGGCAGCGTTACCTTTTTGACCACGCGAAAAAGAAACAAGAAAAAGAAAGAGTGGGCCCAAGAAACACAGCAACCGGACCGACCTAATCACTCCAATTCTCCGACACCGCTCTCCTAATCGATTCTGTAACGGATCACTGTAGTGTAATGACCCGCTACACATAAGTATTCAGATATTAAGAAAAGGACAATGACACTCCGACTTCTGTCCATCTTCCCTTATCTCTATCCCTCTCCCACAGTCTCCATTATTTTAGTCCCCTCTCCTTTTCTCAACTACAAAAGGACCCCGAGCGCCATACCTCTTCTCCTTAGCACTCCCCATCCAACCTTATTCACCCCTATTCCCACCTTGTTCCACCATGTGCAGCGGTCCAAGAAACACTCCCCCACACCGCCTTCACTGGCCGATCCATCCATCCTACTCGAACTCGCAGCCTCCGATGATCTATCCTCACTCCGGCGATTGTCGGACAACCACCCACCCTCGCTATCTTTTTCTTCTCTGTGGTATGGGCCCTCCTCTGCCTCTCCCACCATCCACGTCGCCATGGAGCAGCGTACTCCTCTAATGATTGCTTCGCTGTACGGAAGCACCTCTGTTGTAAGCTTTATTGTTGCTTCCTTTCCGTCTGAAGCGACGCGTGCTTCCTCTACCGATGGCGTCACAGCGCTTCACCTCGCGGCCTTCGGCGGCGCCGCCACGGCCACCGACATCATCTCTCTCTTGATCTCTGCTGGTGCTGACGTGGAATCTCTAGACTCCTCTGGACGCCGACCAGGCGACCTAATCCCTAGAATCCTACCTCACACCCTTGATAAGTCACTTCGCGCACTTCTCAAAGCAGCATCCACCTCTCCTCCCTCGACCCCGCCCAAGAAAGTTCTCACAAGGGAAGACTCGAAAAAGGAGTACCCGCCTGATCTTACCTTGCCAGACATAAAAACTGGGATATACAGTACTGACGAATTTCGCATGTATGCTTTCAAGATTAAGCCTTGCTCTCGTGCCTACTCTCACGACTGGACAGAGTGCCCCTTTGTTCACCCTGGAGAGAACGCACGCCGAAGAGACCCACGCAAGTTCTTTTACAGTTGTGTGCCTTGCCCTGACTTCCGTAAAGGCACTTGCCGCAAGGCTGATAACTGTGAGTATGCACATGGGGTGTTTGAGTCATGGCTCCACCCGGCGCAATACCGTACTAGATTGTGTAAAGATGAGGTCGGGTGCAAGCGCCGGATCTGTTTCTTCGCACACAAGCCAGAGGAGCTCCGATCTGTAAACCCGTCAGCAATTTCTGTCGGATCAGGTGGGTCACCTCGGGCTGGGTCCAACCTTGACGTGGCAACTGCTTTGCTAATGATGCATCAAAATCGGCCTGGTTCCCCAATTGCTTCTTCTCCTATGCCACAAGGCTGAATACTCCAATTGGGGCAAGAGATTTGGATCTTGATATGGATTTGCTCAGTTTAGATCAGTATACCCAGAAGATGTTTGACAAAATACCCAATACTCCACCTCAACGAGGAAACTGGGGGGCACCAAATGGTAGCCTGAGCCCTGGTTTCGACTCTTTTGCTTCTGTTGATGCAGGTTTATTATCTCAGCTCCAAGCCATCTCTCTCAAGCAGAGTGTACCGGAATCCGAATTCAACCCATCACAATTGTTCCCAGGCTATGAATCTAACCTCCCCTCTTCTCCAATGACAAGCCAGCTTAATGGTTCTGGTCTGGACCACTCAATGGCAAGGGCCATCATGAACTCACGAGCAAATGCCTTTGCAAAGCGGAGTCAGAGCTTCTGCGACCGCCGGTCAAGCCCGGTAGCTCGGCCATCCTCCCTTTCCGTCATGACCTCAGCTGCCACATCAGCAGCTGTTACCCCAGCTGTTCTCTCTGATTGGGGATCACCAAGTGGTAAACTGGATTGGGGATTTCAAGGAGAAGAGCTCCAGAAGTTAAGAAAGTCTGCCTCTTTTGGAATTAGGAGCAACCAAACCACGCCTGTCAAGCAATTGTCACGAGAGGAGCCTGATCTCGCATGGCCAGCTCATGGGTCGGTTCTTTATAACACCGACCTGTTTGGCCCCTGGCCCGAGCAAGAGCCAACGGCTGCTTAAACCGGGCCGGTCGCCTGAGTCATTGGTTTCTAAATAAGCTAACCGGTTCTTTCCTTCATTTGTTTGTGTTCTTTCTTTTTCTATTTAATTTACAAAAGTCGATTATTTATCGGAATCAAAGAAAGGCTGTGGGAGCTCATCTCAAGAGAATTGGAAAAGAGTCCCGAAGGGAAGTCTTGAGTGGATGAACAACGGCTTTGCTGTTCTTAGATTTTTTTAATTCATATTCTCATGTATTGATTACATATATTATATATAGGAGGGTTAAGTCAGAGAGGTTGGGTTATAGAAAGCGGGGGTGGGTTTGATTTTGGTTTCTGGTGGGGAAGGAATGTAACATAGAGGAATAAGTTGATAACCGGTGGAGGAAATTTTATTCCTGTAAGATCATGTGTAAGAGATTATTTTATTTAATCATTGCTTCTTATTTTTTTATGTTGTTAGAGAACTCTTGTCTCTCTTCTTTATTTTTCAGTATCTGTTTTCGTACGAGATTTTGCACGTTTTAATGTTTGGATTCGTGCAGACTTCACTAATATTATTATTAACAAATGCAAATGCTTGCTGAGCCAACAAACATAAAACATATTTTAAGTAGGGATAATGTGATGTACCATATTTTAAAACGGCGTTATGTGATGTTATTATCAGTATATTTTAACGAAAATGGACTTCCACTATGAACTGAGAATTTTAGTAGTCTAAAAAGGTTTCAGTGTATAACTCTCCTTTCTATCTTGTTGATGGCACTACCTTAAAAAAAAATTATCAGGACAGAATTCACTCAATGTGAAAAGGAAGTCCCAAAATTTCATCTTTACCAGATTGATGATGTGTTCTAAAATCTGAATTGGTAGTCTAGGCTGTCCTAAACAACAGTTTTACAATGTTGTTATGTTTGACACTATCTTCCTCTCCGTCTCTCTACTAAAAGTGGAATCAATTTCTATATTCTCATAAAAGCTACTTTTCCCTAGCAAAGCTTCGACCTCTGCACGCTCACGGTGTCCAAGGAAAAGCAAACTACTCAGCCGAATGCAATGGTGGAGACTGAACTAAATTTAAAACATGATCATGGCCTCTGCTTTAGTGAACCTTTATTGCAAGAATATGCATTCTATACGTTGGAATTGATTACATTTGGATTTGGTACAATTTTTAGGGGCTCAGTGCGGATTAATATTACACTTATGCTCTAATGCTCCACTTCATGTACCAATCACTTTTGCCTTTTTTGAAATGGAATTATAGAAGAAGACTATCCTTACACTGGTAGTCTGTTACACAAACGATTGGGATTTTTAAATGATGGCCCCAACTTTATATCTGATATTCTTATAAACTAAATAAATATGCACGTTTAGGAAATTACTAAGTTCTGTAGCTCAAGAAACTATATATATATATAGAGCTTTTATTAGCGTTGTACATGAGAATCAGATTTTAGTGTACCGGCAAAGGACAATATTTTTAGTAAAGAGTTCTCAATTTCAAAATTCGAACGAAAATGTTTTAATAAAATCGAAATTTGAGAGGTTTAGATATTTATTTTTCTCTAATAAAATTGTGTTGTCCATAATTATACCGTTCCTTCGGCATGAATACAACAGTTCTCCTGTTCTACGTATGACTTATCCAACAGTGATGCCAGTTTAAGTTGGGTTTCACTTCACTGGCACGTGATTTTTGTGTGTTGTATAGTGCCCCCTGGCCCCTGTTACTTATTGTCTGTATGTGCCTCTTTTTTTTTGTTTTCAAATCATATCTGTACAGTTTTAGATATTGGGTTTGGGTTTGGGTTTGTAAGTTTATATGTATATATTGGGATATGTCTTTCAGTGCAATGGATTGCGAGTTGACACAGCTGGGAAGTTGTTTACAGTTCAGTTTTATGATGGCCGGTACAGGTACTGGTACATGGGAAAACTTGGTACAACTACTGATACATAGGGAAACTCTGGTATATAGTATATGCTCCTCTGTCAGATGACTACTGGTAACATGGGAAAACTTTGGTATCTGGTATATGTTCTTCTTTCAGGTGCATGACAAGCTATTGACAAGCCAATCTAATACTGGTACACATCTCTGAACAACTCCTTTTCACTCATCACTCAAATTTTATTTTTCTCATCTGAAATTCTGATTTGTAATTAGAGTTAAATTTATGGTTAAAATTAGAATAAATTTATTAAATTCTAATTGGTAATTACTAATTAGAATTAGAAGTTAGAATATTAGAAATTAGAAGTCAGAACATTAAAAATTATAAGTTAAGACCATTATTTTTATCTAGTATCAGATTAGCTAATGACTTTGAACATGATTAGTTATTTAAACCTAATTTGCTATTTTTTTATGCTCTGACGAAAATCCTGAATCCGCTCTTGTGTCTTAAGAGCCAATTTGCCAAAAATAAATAAATTATACCGTTCCTTATACGGCAGAATTGCAATATCAGATATTTTAATAATACGAGTCCATTTCACCAATTTTAAGAGATAATGCACATTTAAGAAATCCCATGATTCCTTATTATTTTAAAAGATGAAGAAACTTGAATTGACTTACTAGATTTTCAAATATTTCTTTGTATTTTAGTGGTTCACAAGATTGACTTGAATTATTTCCCAAATCTTATCCGCAATATTACTTTGATGTAACATGAAGTATTTATTTATTCACATTTTCAACGAATGATGTAATTATTGTTAATTGCCAATAAATTTTCTAGACCCATCAAATCTTTTCCTACAAGCATTCTATTTTAAACCATATAAAAAATTGGACGCCTAGCGACCTTGCGATTTATAATAGTATACACACATTGAATAATACTGCATGCCTGATGCTACAAATCTTATCTCAAACGCAATCGAAGTCTTGGTCGTATAAAGAAGCTTGAATCCTCTCAGTTTTACAATCAATGGAGAGTATGTTTCTTTCATATGTTTCATTAGTATAATGGACAGGACAGGACAGGACAGGGATAACTCTGGACATCTCATCTCCTACAAGCATTTTATTTATTTATTTATTTAATGTGGCAAAGAGGAATCAGTAGATGTCTCTTGATAATTGATAATGGGAGATATTTGCTCTTTCCAGGCCAACAGTGGCCTCATTTTTGGTTGAATATTTATTTTTTCTGGAAACTTCATTTTAAATTTATTGAAAACGAAAAAAAGAAAGAAACGATAATAATAATGAATAATAACGCATCTATATTTTTGCCAAATATAAATCCAAATATATATAAAATCTAATAAATTGAACTGGGATGATCAAGACATCCTTGATAAGTTTATTTATTTGAAAAATTTACACAATTATTTAACCATTTAGATGGCAAAATATCTTTCTCTCTTACTCCAAAATAAGATGTTCCGTATGGATTTTTTTCTCTTTCTATTTGCTTTCTAATTTTTTTTAAATCAGTTGATTGGCCCATAAAAGCCCAAACTAAATTATAATAAAGTACGAGCAAAGTATTTTATATCTAATTAATATCTCTTTGTTTTGCTTTCGCTTTATCAATGACTCAGATTTTGGAGTCCGGATCCCCTAAAGTAACCCAATTTTTGAGTTTAGACGTGTACGGTGCCTATTCGGTGGTAGCGCAGGGGCCAGTATTATTTGTGGGGTCCAGGTTCTTTAAGATTCGTGTTAGAGCACCTTGGACGGTTTGGATCAAAACTCAAAAATTGGGTTACTGCACTGGATCTGAATTCCAGATTTTGTCCATACCAATAAAGTACTCTATTTTACTATCCTCTAGAAAACAAAACCTCAACTTCATTGTACGGAATGAAAAAAAAAAATCTCTGCTGCAAAGGAAAATTTTCAAATATATTTTGTGGTTCAAATTTGTGGCAACTGGTAAGTCACAAAAAGGATAGATTATCAACATCAATTGCAATTATATCCGTAAAACAACAGGGAAATTTTACGTATAAAACTCAAAAACTTCAAAATTACGTATTTTCTCCTCTAAAATTCACAATATCATATTTACCCATTTTATTGTATTTTCTATTAAAATTTATTTAAATTTATGAAGTACTCATTTATCCTCTAAAATTCAGAAGACAAATGAATAATTTCTCTACCTCTTATACTTATACAAGCATATACTTAAATGTCAAGCATAAATATGATATTATGAATTTTAGAGGGGAAAGTTTGTAATTTTTAAAAATTTTGAGGGGTATACATTAAATTCCCCCATGAACTAAACCCTAAATCCACACAGACAACTGCAGAATAAGAGGATACAGGCTCAATATCTGGTTGACAATGGTATGATCAGATGGCCAGTAGTTTGAAAGTTTGAATTATCGACATCAAAAGAGACAGAACCTCACTTACTCTTGCTCAAATCTTAAGCAATTATGAGGGCTTTGAATCCAAATTCAATGTCTCACAGGTCAAGATACTGACAGTAATCAATTAGGTCAGCTATTTTTAACATGTGTATTATCTAGTTAACCGAACATCCAGTTTAAACAATATTCCATCACTTGGCTAGTCCTGAATGAACTCTGCTGTTATTCTAATAGAAAAGCAGGGTCCTAATTTTCCGATACCAACCATTCAAAATTTTTCATTCGCTTATCTCGATAAAGAAACTTTTTTCATCCACGAATCTCAATGAATTTGATGGTTGGGATCGGAAAAGCAAGACCCATTGAAATAACAGCAGAGTCGTATCCTCCTTTAGAAGGCTCAGAATCTGACACCCACACACCCACATTTTATAGAGACAGGAGAGTAGGTTCGATAGGTTCCAAAACTGTCTAGTATGCTTTAAGATCCATGCGTCACGCTTTAATATTTGTACGCGCTCGCGTCAATTTCATGTGCACCGATCTTAAAGTAGATTGGACAGTCCTGGAGTCCATCAGACCCAAAATTAGATCTGATGTCCATAGGACCTACTCTATTATCGAAAAAGTATGAATTCATGATTTTTTTACAATATGAGTTTAAATTAATGATAGAGTTAGTGAGCTTTCACAAAATATCAAATTAGATTCAAATGATAAATTATACTACTAATTAATGTTAAGTGTTTATTTTGTATGTTTTTATTTGTTCATCTATTAATTTCATTTTTTTCATTTTGGTATGATGAAACTCACTAACTGGGCTCTACGGGCCTTTGGGCTGTGAACGAGAAAATATACCAGTATAGAACAGTAGGGGATTTTGAGAGAATTAATAAATTGATGAAACAGAGAAATTTCCAAAGACTAAAAAGGCCTCGAAAAGAACCCTCTAATATTTGAAATATGATAGCCTACTTAAATTGCTGCCTTCCATGTGAAATGTTTTTTTTTTTTTTCACATAAGAGTAACACGTGCGTCATCTATGTCTAAAACATCCGAATAATTATTGAATTTTTAAAATAATTTGTATGAAGTTTCACATGTGTCCAGATTTTACAAACATATGTAAGAAAATAAGAGGAAACTACTATCACAGCAGAAGCGATTCTCTTGATTTTTTTTTTTTTTTTTTTTTGTAATAGCAGGCTTTGCCTACATGGTTTTAAAATAAAAAGGACATTTATGTGGAAGAGAAAGGGTAGAAACTAGAAAGAGAAATTGAACAGTACAAGCTACCTATAGAAAGGAAAAAATTAAAATAACAAGAGATGTAATAAAGGGTTGAGATGAGAAAAATTGCCATCACTTGTGGTGATTTGCAACAGTATGATGCTTTTTCGGTTTGCTTGACCCGTATATTTGCCACAAAGAATCGCCAAAACCCGTTTTATAATATGACCCACGACATGTGTGACCACAGAAAAGAAATTTCATACCACGGCATAACACATAACCCGTTACCCGTCCCATGACATTCACACTTGGAGCAGAGGTTATGTTCAATTGATTATGGTTACTGACAAACAGCTCAGAAAGAGACTACATTCAATGCTAACTTCTGTGCCAGCTATGTTCAATTGATTATAAATCAAAGGATAATGGATCAATAATGTACAATTTAATGATTAGTTAAAATTAGAACAAATTTCAGATGTTGTCTCAGAAATAAGCAGATCAAGTATCTCCATCCCAATCTCAACTGCAATCTCCTCTGCATGTACTGGCTTCTTAATTTCTCTCTCAACCCAAATTGAATTCTTCCAATCTTCATCCACAAAATGTTTCCAAACAATTTGGTTGCAAATAGTGGTTCCACAATTGATCAATTTATTGCTCTCTTCATTGGCTTGAAAATGACTAGAAGAAGATGATCCTTCTAAATTCTCGAAATTTGATAAAAGTTTCCTTCTTGAGCTCCCCTGCTTTGGGTGTGCATCTTGCATTTCAAAATTAAAATTGTTAATTAGTAACATTAATTTTAGTTCCATACATGATGGTTGATAGTAGTTACAAAATTGTATTTTTTTTTTTTTGAGAAACTTGGTAGGTGCTATAGTTACAGTTACTAAATAATTTCAGTTTCAGCACTTGTGGTTTATCTAGATTTCAATAACAGATACAACAACAGTAACTAAATAAGATTAATAACATTGATATTTTTTTATTTTTCATGTGTAATGAAATTGATAATTCAAATTCAAAAATTTGAAAACTGTTACCTGAATTCGGCGAATTGGGTTCAGTTGGACATTCGTCATGTGTCTCTGGCAGATCCAACACTGAAACAGGACTTGAATTCTGAGATAAGCTCTCTGTTTCCACTTTTCTTTGAATGAATTTAATTTTCTCCAAATCAAAAATCAACGGCAACTCGCCGTTCTCTTCACATTTAACAATACCATCTTTTTTCCTAACCCTCTGCAACTTCCTGAAATTTTCCTTTTTTTGACACGAGTCGCGTACACTCTTCTCACTGCTTTGTTTCCTCCGACTCCTTCTGATATTTCTGGCATTTGATGTGCAATTACCCCAATTTGACAAATTTTCTTTTCCATTTTCATCTGGTGTGAAGCTAAGTATCAGAAACTCCTCGTTCTCCTCTCTCAAGTATATCGGTTTCTCATGGAATGAAACCAAACTCTTAGCCGGTGAAGCATCGGTTCTCGCAGTCAGAATTCCTGGCAAATTCGAATCCGTAGAATTCGGTAAAATCGGCATGGAATCCAGACCCATCAATCTCGCCACAATGTTTGGACTCTGTGCTTTAGTATCTCCCGTAGATAATTCAACCACTTCGTTGTAATTCTCGTTAATTGGAATTCTTTGTCGGCATCGGAAGTGGCGTAGAATTGCCGACACACAACCAAATGTATGTTCGTGTGAACTGAATTGAAATGAATTGGAAGAAGGGGATTTCATTTTCATGGCTAGAGAAAAATGGCATGTGGTTTAGTTCATATTGCAATATTGCATGTACTTGTGGTTTGACTAGAGATGAAGGTTTAAGATTTGAATTGGGTTAGGAGGGAATGAGTGTGCAAAGGGATGGTAGTGTAGTGTAGTAGGTGTCTAGTAGAGGTGAGATGAGATGAGAAGTGTGATTGAGAAGAAAGGAAAAAGTGAAGCGGGGGCTGGATTTGAAACAGAGAGGTGGGATGAAAAGCTGATGGCTGTTTGCAAAAGAAGAGAGCGTGTGGGCCCACATGGGCCCCAGTGGTCCTTTTGGTCTGGTTCCCCAATTTAATTTGGCCCATTTTGGTATATCATTTCACATTTGCCGTCAACTTCCATTTTTCATGAGGCTATGGTAGATTGTTGCTTCAAACAATCTTGAAAAACTGTTTTGGTGTTCAACTGTTTCGGTTTTTTGACCACTTGATTCTATGTAAAATTAATTTCAAAATTTAAATTTTTTGCATGTAGACGCATCACTCGTAAGATAGACGGATTTCAACGGTTTGGATTCGTCGTTTGAAGCCGATCCGATGAGTTTTAGACTTGAGTTCACCAAGGACTTGGTGAACTCGAGAGCACCCTAGTTCTACCTATATATATGGATATATCATTTTAACATGCATCTTTCCAATTTTGATTTCTTTTTTGTTCTGATAACAGTTATTTGCTAGGAATATATAACAGTCGACTCTTAATTAACAAGGAGATATATTATTCTAAAATTGTAGTTAGTTTTGACGTGATTATTAAAATTACTAAGCTGGTAGATTTAACACATAATTAGAATATTTTTCATTTTAAAGAATAATTTGAAGATATTGGAGTAAACTTATGAAATTATATATATAGAAAAAGTAAAAGAAATTATTAGTAAAGTTGCAAACTCCACTTAGAGCCCTTTTGGTAAGAAAACAATTTCATATTATAAACTTTTAGAAAGGGCTGCTCAAAAGTTCCTTTCAAAAATTGCGCATAAAAACTGTTTTATCTTAAATTCTTGTTAAATTTTAGTTAGATTAATTTGAAATATATATATATATATAGATGAGCTATGGTGAGACGTGGAGTAAAACAAATTTGTACTCCCTGCCATATTTTTATTTTGAAAATCCAAACAACAGATCCGAACCGTTCAATATGTTCTTTATATTGAAATGTTCTTGGAAACCAAATTTTACATTTTTTGGAATTTTTTTACTATTTATTAAGCCACTTTGAAAATCGCTGATCCACTGTGAACAGTAAAATTTTCTGGACCACCGGATCAGTGATTTTCAAAGTGCTTAATAAATAGTAAAAAAATTCCAAAAAATGTAAAATTTGGTCTCCAAGCACATTTCAATATAGAGAACATGTTGAACGGTTCAGATCGGTTGTTTGGATTTTCAAAATAGAAATATAGTGCCATGGAGTAAAAACTTGTTTTACTCCACGTCTCACCATAGCCCAATTATATATATATATATATATATATAGTAGAACTAGGGTGCTCCTGAGCTCACCAAGCCCTTCCGTGAGCGCGACTCTAAAACCTATCGAATTGACTTCAAACGACATTTTCAAACCGTTAGATGTTCAATCTATATTAAAATGTGCTTGGAGACCAAATTTTACATTTTTTGGAATTTTTTTACTATTTATTAAGATGATTTGAAAATCGCTGTTTTCCAATGGTGCAGAATTTTAATAAAAACAGCGATTTTCAAACAATCTTAATAAATAGTAAAAAAATTCCAAAAAATGTAAAATTTGGTCTCCAAGCACATTTTAATATAGATTGAACATCTAACGGTTTGGAAATGTCGTTTGAAGTCAATTCGATAGGTTTTAGAGTCGCGCTCACGAAGGACTTGGTGAGCTTAGGAGCACCCTAGTTCTACTATATATATATATATAGAGCTGGGCTATGGTGAGTTGTGGAGTAAGATGTCATTTTTACTTCACGCTCATATTTTCATTTTGAAATCCAAACAACCGATCCCAACTGCTCAACATGTTCTCTATATTGAAATGTGCTTGGAGACTAAATTTTACATTTTTTGGAATTTTTTTACTATTTATTAAGCCACTTTGAAAATCGCTGATTCGGTGGTCCAGAAAATTTTACTGTTCACAGTGGATCAGCGATTTCAAAGTGGCTTAATAAATAGTAAAAAAATTCAAAAAAAATGTAAAATTTAGTCTCCAAGCACATTTCAATATTTAGAAAAAGTTGAACGGTTCGGATCGGTTGTTTGAATTTTCAAAATGAAAATATGGCGTGAAGTAAAACGACGTTTTATTTCACAACTCACCATAACCTATCTCTTTTTTTTTTTTTTTGAAAAGCTTGGCAGCGGCTGCCAAGTTGACCATAGCCTATCTCTCTCTCTCTCTCTCTCTCTCTCTCTCTATATATATATATATATATATATATATATATATAGAGTATGGCTAATGTGCTTCCTCTAGAACTTCGACCTCGTGCTTCCGGGGGCATATCTTAGTGTTTGATGTTCAAACAACAAATTCAAACCGTTAGATGTTCAATCTATATAAAAATGTACTTGGAGACCAAATTTTACATTTTTTGGAATTTTTTTACTATTTATTAAGCCACTTTGAAAATTCCAGATCATATGGTCCAGATTGTTTTTACTGTTCACCCGGATCTGAAATTTTTAAAATGGCTTAATAGATAGTAAAAAAATTCAAAAAAATGTAAAATTTGGTCTCCATCCTACTAATAGAAGAATGTGGAAAACAACAAAAAAGAAAAGTTGAACAACAGAGGTGGTGGGGAGAGATTTGAGAAGAAGAGGTCGAATGAGGAGGAGAAGAAGGAGGAGGTGGAGAGGAAGGCACATGCTCTATAGAGAACCTTCCAGAAGGTTAAGACTGAGAACAAACGAGACCGATCCGAGCGCAACACTCCATTCTACTAATACTGCCAAATTTTCTATATGCCACTGTATATCTACATTTTCTAATGTTCTACGTGCCACTCCGTAGAGGCGTAGGAAAACATATATTTTGATGTGTAAGTTTTATTCTTGCACATGCAACATTAAACGAAAAAGCAAGTGTGGCAATAAACAAAACGATAACCAAAGCATAACAAATGTATTTGAAGTCTAGTAGCGTTACTGACTGGATGGGGAGCCGATTTTTTTATTAATATACTCAATTAAATAAAAATTACCAAATGCCCACTGTTTTTTTTTAATGTTCAGACCGTCAGAATTTTTATTTCTTTTTAGGACCAATTCAATTGAGGAGTAATGGAAGAGTAAAATTGTTCATCAATTAAACTTTTTAATGATTAATATTAAATAGATAATATAAATCTTGACTAAATGACTGAACAGAACAGAAACACTGTATTAGTTAAATAAAAAAAATGAGGAGCATCCTTTTTTCAGGTGGGCGTATATAAATACCCCAACCATTATACACGGTTTTATTGTGTGATAAAAGAATACAAACTTTTCCACGTCATCGATCTGTGCCATCATGTTATAATGCATCTTTATCCATTTGTAAGTTATATCTCTCATTTCTAAAACACCTGTAGGTTGTATGTAGAGGTGCTATCGGGTCGGGTAGGGTCCGAGTACTAATATATTTGGACCCATAGCCTAAAAGTGTTTGGGTCTGAATTTCGATCCATATACTAAAACTTATTAGTTTCAAATCAGGTCGGGTCCGGATCCAGATACTTATCTACCAGTAGATATTTTGGGTCCATTCTTTCGGTTCCGAGTAAATAGATACCCATAACTTGTTTGTGGATTATCGGGTCCGGTTCGGATCCAGGGCAGGTATATGTCACAACTCATAAGCATTTGAGAAACCCTTTATGTTTAAATATAATTATAATTTTCTAAACATCTCACATAATATATCATTGTAATATAAATTAAAATCTGCTCTAAAATATTGAAGGTGAGATAATTTTAGAAAGTTAAATATTGGAGATGGTGATTTTATTCTATGGTTCAAAAAATCCATGAATAGAATATTAATACCAATTTGTTTCAATCAGCAAAGAGAGCAATAAATTTTAATGATCCGTGCAGAAAAGTAGTTATATGGTACACAAAGCGATTAAGAAAATAATTAATTAGCTTTGAAAATTTATAGGCAAAAGGTGAACGTGACATTTTATTTCAATAATATGTGCGAAAAAAATGATAAATTTCATTCAAGAAATTAAAAAAAAA
The DNA here is from genome assembly GCA_025461045.1 of Carex parvula. Classification (NCBI taxonomy): domain Eukaryota; kingdom Viridiplantae; phylum Streptophyta; class Magnoliopsida; order Poales; family Cyperaceae; genus Carex; species Carex parvula. The sequence continues at coordinate 9,330 of JAJGRW010002184.1, read as the reverse complement.
AACTACAGATGATTGTCTTTTCATAGTTATTAATATATATTTTATATTAAATAATTATAAAGAAATGACATTATCATTTTACCGGTTATTTATATGGGTATTGGGTCGGATAATTAAATCAAACCCATATTCTATCCATTACAGTAACAGTTCCGGTTCGGATCCAGATTGAATATTAAATTATTAATTTTGTAACCGTACTCATATTTTGACCGGTTATATATTTTAAACCATACCCTATCCAAATTAATTGGATCTAGGTCGGTTCCGGTTCGGTTTCGAATCAGATCCGGGTAATCAGGTAAAAGTAGCACCTCTAGTTGTACGTGTATTTATCTGAGACATCTCTTGTAAACAAGCGAAGCTACGGCAAGTGATAAGGCAAGAAATACGATATTTTCACCGAGAAGGTGAAAAATGACAAATAAACTTCAAACATGTGTATCTCGAGTGTCCCATTTCAGCATATGATCACTTTTCGAAATGCATATGAGAATAAGATATCAAGGTCTAATGTCGCAGTGTTAGTCGAAATTTCATAATTGCAAAAAAAAAACAGAGAAGGGCCTCTAAACTTGAGTTGAAGATTCCGATTAAGTTTTTTCGGTCTAATTTTTGATTTTTTGTCCTTCACTGTATTTTTTCTTAGATATTATTCATGTAAATGTATAAAGTCTAATATCTAGAGTTTTTTTTGTTTATTTTCATTTTTTAGTATGTTTTTATTTTGAAATTTAGTTTAGCGTTTTTGAATTTAGATCTAGGGTTTGGTATAAAAAAAATAGATTATTTTGAGAATTTAGTTTAGTGTTTTATCACAAATGTGGTTTAGTGTTTTCGTTTTGAGAATTAAAAAAAAAAATCATAGGACCGGTCCTGAAAATAAATGGACCGTCAGAAATCCTGACGGTCTAGGTATTTTTAAAAATAAAAAACAGTGGGCATTTTGTGTAACTTTTTATTTAATTGAGGATATAATAATAAGATTTGGGACGGGGAGAAGCAAACAAGATAGATTCCAGTGAATTTGTATCCTCTGCATTAACTCAAAAGGGAATCTTTTGAGTTATGCATCTGGACCATCCGATTCACTTTAAGATCCGTGTAAATTAGATCTGCACTAATATTAAAGAGCTCCTCTGTTAAAATCAGATAGTCAGATTGGCTCCGTTTAATATCAAACGGCCGAAATGCATTAACTCAAAAGATTCCTTTTGAGTTGATGCAGAGAATACGTGTTCGGTTCCAGTTCCAGTTACAGTAGTACGTCTGCATGAATCCATGATAGAAGTTGTAAGAAACATTAAATTTCTCATGTACACAAGAAACAATTGATAGCAGAATCAGATGGTTACTGTTCTCATTTCTCAACAAAAAAGATAGCAGATAGTGCCTGTGAGGTCATGGTCTTAATTCTTTCTTGCTCATGGTCTCTGTCCTTTCGTTATGTATTTTTTTGTGTATTTCAAAGCAGTTGGTTTCTGTTAGGAGAACAGTTTGGTCCGATGCCCACCGGACTCAAATTTGAGTCCGATGGGTTTTGGGACCGTCCGATCCATTTTAAAATTTGTACGCACGAATTTAAAGTAGAAACAAAAGTTGTGAGCGCGAATCTTAAAGCAGATCGGACGGTCATCGAACCCATCAAACTCACTTTGAGTCTGATGGGCATCGGATCCAAATTGACCTCTTCTGTTAGACAGTGTAGTCATGTCACTGCCAGAAAAATTGTAGCATATAATTTCAGGAGCTACTACAATTTTACACAAAAATCAACAAGTTAGCACCAATATCGAATCTGAATTTTCTATTTAATATGATCCTCAGGCGTCAAATTGTCTCTTTTTATTCTTTTTTACTATTTAATATGATCTGTTCTTCTGTCGATATTTTTTTAGTTATCACAGTAAAAAATAGAAATTAAATGATTACCACCCGGTCCAAGTTATTATCAATTCTACCATCCACGGGGATCCAGTTCGCGCACCAAATTGGGTTGGTGCGCAGACTGGGTTGGCGCACCAATTGGTGCTTTAACTGAGTTAGTGTACCAAAATTGGTGCAAAATTAGTGTTCAAACGGGGTGAAACGCACCGAATAGCAGTAAAAATTTCAGAACAGTTGGTGCGCCAACTCAGTTCGCACACCAACCCATTTTGATGCGCGAACTGGATCCGCGTGGATGGTAGGATTGGAAAAATCTCAGTAAGAGTGGTATTCATTTAATTTTGATTTTATGCATTGGTAACTAAAAAATTGTTGGGTTCCTTCTGTTGCTGTTAATTTTAATGTTTCCTTTTTCACAATGTTCTTTTTGTTGCCGTTACTTTTTTATTTATTTTTTAATAAATGAGATGAAGATCAAAATCTTTCAATTCAATTTAGTTCAAATTTAAATTGAAGTTATAAACAAGACAATTTGTAGATATAATCTGTTCTTTCGAACTTAATTCATCTAGAGGTGTGGATCCTCTTATTAAATTTGACCAAAATAAAACTAAAATTAAGTATCCCTTTAGAAAATTTGTGCAATATGAAAAATAAAATATATTATTGTGTTCATAATAACATTCATCTTTAATATTAATTTCCGAACTCTAAATATTCTATTTTCTGAAATATATGTAGCTTAGATATGTAAGCACATGGTAAATTGCATATTACGGATCCATCATCGATGTGTACTACAAATTTATATCTTTATTTTTAAAATTTAATTAGTCTATTTGAATTGTTAATAAAGATCAAATTTTATATTTAAGAAAATTAAAGTACTATGTTTTAATAGGTAAAAAATAGTAACTTTTGGGTTTAGAATTTTCAAATCAAGTGATTTTCTATCTGTCTAAAAAATATAAAACAATTCTAAAAATATAAAATAGGTGCAAGCATATTTTCATATAAAAATTATGACAAACAATTTAGATCGACTATTTCAACTTTGAAATAAAAGTATAAATTCACAACGCAAAATGTTATGCAATAAAAATATAAAGTCATAACGCAAAATGTTATGCAATATGTATATATATTATTGTAGCCTCGCTCAAAACTAATAGAGCCGAATTTTTTATTAATACCATTTTAAAAAAAAAAATAAACCAAAACACCAGTGAAATTGAGGAATTCGAAAAATACCATGGCCTGCAAGTCAATCTGCGGCCTCATTCTTGAGAGTTCTCCAAGTCAATCTGCGACCTCTCAAAAATCTAAATATCAGTATATTACAATACATTTTGGAATTTTTGGAATGAAGCCGCATATTGACTTGAAAGCCCTGATGTTTTTGAATTCCCCATAATTTGTGATTTTTATTTTTGTATTTTTGTCATTGGTGTTAATAAAAATTTCGGGTAATAGAGGGTTCAGCTGAAGTAAAAAATATTGTTATTTAAAGATTAGTTGAGCCCAAACAAAAATTAAAAATTCCTGGAGTCCGTGCCAACCGATCCACAGTCCAGAGTACAGACTAGACTACATAAGTACATAACCATACGACCAGAGCTGAGATGTGTCAGGTTCATACTTCATACTTGGGAGAGTGAAAATATTGAAATGCATACAAGTTAATGTTCACATTAAATTTCAAGCTCAAGTATCTCCATCAGCTTGCTACCGGCCTACAGTTCTCTTAATGTAATTAACATTTAATTATGTAATTTTCATGAGATAGTAAACAAAAATCATACATTGATTGAAGGGTTGATTAGTAGAAAGGTTTTAGATGAATAGCCCGGTTTGGTAATCAATCACCTCACAACATCACATCCATGTTTTTACTCTCCGGCTCTTTCTCACGAGACACCTCTAACTCTAAGCCTAAACCCCACCAAGGCACCAACACACAGTCAACTCACCAGTACGGAGTACCAACCTCTTTAAGCAATGGATCCACCAACAACAGACAGCTCGTACCCACCTCTCTTTTCGACACCCCGGTCCCACCACAATCCTACCCCAAAATCGACCTCCCTTCAACCGGACCCCACTCTCCAGGTCCCGCTTCTAGACCTCCAACACCTGGATCCCAAGCTCCTCTCCCAATCCTGCCAAAACCTGGGCCTGTTCCGCCTGACCAATCATGGACTGCCACCTGGCCTCTCCGCTCGCCTCTTTGCTCTGGCGAAGGAGATCCTGTCCCGGCCGTTCGAGACCAAGGTCGCGAAATTCGCTGATGGAGCGGTGAAGTATTTCTGGGGCACACCGGCGGTGACTCTAAGCCTGAAGGACCTCAATTGGTTGGAAGGCCTCCACGTGTCACTCGGGAGGCTTGCGTCTGCGGCGAGTGAGGCGGAGTTCGGTGACTTTAGGTATGGCATTTTGTTTTTTACTTATTAGTTCATTTTCTGTTTTGTCAGTATCTTTAGTATTAGCCTGCTTTTTCTGGATTGGGCTGGGCCTTAATAGAATTTGCAAGTGATGATTGCTACTGGGCCTAGAAGAATGTTGTGTTAAAAAGGAATATAGTGTGAAAATCGGAAACTAACAACTGACAAGTTGTACATTTTAAAGCTTTGAAAGAGCGCTGAAACAAGCAACAGTTTACAAAGGAGTGCTTTGAGAATATTATTTTCCAAAACAAAACAATTTTTTTTTTTAAATGAAGCATGAAAACATTTAGTTATTTAATTTCTCCGTGTTTGTCTGCCAAGCTATCCTAAATATATTGCTTGTTTGAATCAAAATCAGTTTTAACCAGCAATTTTGTTATTCTTTGTAGGAACCTTGCTATAGAATACTGTGCGCACATGGCGCGCATTTCAAGAACTCTGTTTAACACAGTGGCAAATGATCTCAATCTAGATGTAGAACAAAGGGCCGCGTATTTATCAGAGTCAAATGGCATATTTCGGGTTCTACCGATACCCAATTTGCCCCGATCCATCTGGCTATCTCGGCATGGAGGCACACACCGACAGCTCGGTTCTGACAATTTTGAATGAAGATGATGTTGGTGTTTACAAGTTCTTCATGAAAATGCATGGTTCAATGTGGTACCAGTTCCTGATACGCTGATTGTTAACCTTGGAGATCTAATGCAGGTATCTTTACATCTATGGTTCCTTGTATCATTCAAGCCAAATCGCAAGTACCAGATTTTTAATGTCAGGAAAAACTTTTGGCACAGAAAATATTTTGTTGTAAATATGGATTCAACCCCAAATAGAGAATATATTCAAGCTAACTACCTATTATCATCTTTAGGTTATTAGTGATGACAGGTACAACAGTGTGAAACATAGAGTACTTGCAAATGGAATTGCTGAGAGATTATCTCTTGGTTATTTTGTCTTTCCCCGGAAGACAGTGTGCTGCGTAGCTCAACTACAGGCAATTCACTTTGAAGGAATTTAGAGCTCAAGTTCAAGAGGATATTTCAAAAACTGGATCTAAAGTCCGGTTTAAAGCAATTCAAATAGAGAAGCCAGAATTAAGCCAATAACCCATCCTCAATTTTCTTTTTTTTTTTTCCGATATTTTTATCTTTCTTTCCAGCATATTTGAAACTTTCTGATAAAGGCTATTAAAGTCAATTCAGAGTTTGATTAAAAATATGTTTTACATAGGAGATGAATTGATACCTTATATGCAACGGTCGGTGTTGCCAAGCTAGCATAATTGGTAGTAACTTTATTGGTTTCATGCAAACTAAAAGACACAAAACAGTCTGAAGCGTAGCATTTTACCGAGCACCTAGACCAATTTTACTTGTGTAGTTTTATCGGTATATATTGCAAATGGATATCTTCCTGGTATAATTTACTGCATAATATTTCAAGTTTAACTTGTATTGCTTCCTCAGAACACTCTGGTTTTGTTGTTCAGAAATCGGAAGAGTCATGTTATAGGTTGCGTCCTCAAATGATACCTACCAGTGTTTATTGTTTAGCACTTGAAATGCAATTCAAGGACTCTTTTTAACACAATGATAATTCTTCTCAAAACTGTTTCTAAAATAAGAAAAAAAAGAAAAAGATAATTCTTCTCAAAACTACACAGAACAAACAAGGAAACTGCAAGATTTTCTCAACATAATAAGAGAGTAGAGGAGGGTTCAAATGCCTCCATTTTTCATGCCTCCACCATGCCTCCATTTTTAAAAACTTTAATAACTCAAAATTTAAAATTTAAAAGTCAAAATAAAACCGTTGGATATGATCTACATCATTTTATCTATGTGCTCATAAAAAATTATCACATTTTGATTTTGTTTTTATGTGAATCAATAAGTTGAAAAATCAACGTCTAGAAATTATCCACATTAGTACGTTTTTTACAAATTCTTGATGACAACCAAAATAAAATTGAAATGTCATAATTTTTTACACGTGCATAGATAAAATGATGTAGATCACATCCAACGGTTTTTTTTGACTTTTAAGTTTTAAATTTTGAGTTATTAAAGTTTTAAAAATGGAGGCATGGTGGAGGCATGAAAAATGGAGGCATTTGAACCCTCCTCAAGAGAGTAATACAACTAAAACACAAAATAAGAGAATATATAGCAAGTACAAAATGAATAATTCTTTATATGTCTTCTCAATCTTTTTTCTATTCAATAGCGCAGAAAGGTTATTATATTAATTGAGATAAAACTAAAATCTCATACATAATTCTTGTTTATTAAAGGCGGCTGAGATTTGTCTGTAAAGGTGGTTTGAAGCTTGCAATGCCACTGATTTCTCTTCCAGTAATCAAACAATTGATGTCATAGGCGCCATCAAACGAAAATATAGGCTCCATGTCACAAAATGCCTGAATTTGAAATAATGAAGGTGCTATTATATTTTAAAACAATAAAACCAAAGCCGATACTTAGAATACATTATTACCTGAGAGGATCAATGAAGACAACAATGCTGAAATTAAAACAAATTCCCTTGAAAACTAAACAAACAAAAAAGAATTTTTTAATACCTTTCCAACAAGAAAATCAGTTAAAATGCCATTGCCACCAAGCAATTCCCTTCCAAGAGCAACCGTCTCTCGTGCCCTCAAGGTTATCCATGCCTGTTAATCATGCTCTAAGTTCACCGATCAAACTAAATGAAAACTAATCCATAATATTTGGGTGTAATATTGATCAATCGAGGTACTTGCCTTTCCCATGCTAGCGTGACCGGTAGTCATTTTACCAGATTCATGCAGCTTGCAGAGACGCCAACCAGTGAGAAACATTGCTTGTATATTACCGAGCATGCGCACCAGTTTTTCTTGTGTAAGTTGGAATGCTGCAAGTGGGACTCCGAATTGTTTCCTCTCCTTGACATACCTGTTTAATTCAGTGGCAAACTTAGTTTTGTCCACAAGGTGAGAATTTAGGAGAATCTCTATATACCTGTTGCATAAATCATAGACACCCATTGCTACACCAATAGACAGCCAGGATACCATGATGCGAGCCAAAGATAATGCCTGTTTCATGTAATTTTCTCATTATATAACGTTACCTTGCAACTCTGACAAATGCTTAGTGATATTTCAACAAGGTACAGAATGGGGAAAGATTTGCAAATTTTCTGAGATGTGGAACAACAGAATTATACAGTGGAAAAACAGGAATACCTCCACAAAGCCTTGAATTGAAGTGATACCAGGCAACTTATCTTCGTCAGGGACAAAAACGTCATTAAACATAACATCTCCATTTTGAACAATTCTTAATGCTACCTTGTTCTCTATTTTTGTTACGCTTAAGCCTGGAGCTCCTTGCTTAACGATAAATCTGAAACTCAAAAATCTCAAAATTATTGAAGGGAAAATCAAGGGAGTTCAATATTGGACAATATATAAGTCAATCAATGGTAAAAAAATAAATAAATTAATCATCATAGGTGCTGCAAAACATATTATACACAGAATACCCAAACTTGATTACATACTTACCCATTGACTTGTTTCGTTTCAGCATTTCTCGCACTGATAACAAATATATCAGCAAATGTACAATTTGTTGCCCATCTTTTCTGGCCGTTTATAATCCAACCTCCCTCGACCTGTTTGATCAAATATACGAGTTTTTTTATTTGAAAAAAGACTTTCAAAAACATGTGAAAAGAATAAAATTTAGGTTTACGTAAAGTATTCTATACTATTATCTTTGAATGAATCTGTAACCTTTGTTGCCCTGGTTTGTAGAGAGCTTGCATCACTTCTGTAGTTTGGCTCAATCAAACCCTACCAGTTGAAATTAACAATGCCTAACTAGTCAGTATCCCACAAAGAAAAGAATAAGAAAACTTTATCGAACCCAATAAAATAACATACTGACAATAGTAACCAGTATAATCTACAACATACACAAGTAGCAATTGTATCCATTCGAGCCAAGGATGGTATATACTTTTGCTTTTGCTCCTCAGATCCACGCTGTGCTGCATTTTGACAGAATTCAAGGGATAGAAAGTTTGTAATTAATGTTAACTTGCCCCATCAGACTAGTATGTGATTATCAACAAACAAAAGAATGACACTAGTAGTACCAATGGAAAGTGTAGCGAGACCAGAATGAACCAAAATAGATGTGCCGATGCTTGGATCAACCCGTGCAATCTCTGCATATGCAAGTGCACTTGCAGTGGTAGAAATCCTTTTACAGCCATAACCCTAGAATGGAGCCAGGTTTTGTGAGAGCGATTTCTTGTTGGTAAATTTACTAGGAACATTTTTGCTCAATTGCAAAACAAACCTCAATTGGTCCTCCGGCAACACCCAAGGCACCAAATTTGGGAATAATATGGTGAGGAAACTCTGCCTTCTCCCAGTACTACAGAAATAGAAAAAGTCAACGTACGGGTTATAATCAAATTGATATTCTCACATTTGATGATGCATATGTATCGAGTATCGACAGAGTGTGCTAGGGTTTTTCAACAGAGGATTTGAATTCCTCAAAACATTGTGTTTTTCTATTTTATCGAATATTAATTTGTTCACTTGTAATGGTAAATTCTTTAAACTGTGTTGCATATAGGTATTGATATGAATATTTACCTCGGCCATTATAGGAGCAACTTCTTCCACCACAAGTTCACGAATCTTATTGCGCAAATTCTTTTCTTCATGTGTTAACAAATCATCTAATTCGTAGTAATTTGAGGCTGCATGTTGAATAAAAAGCAAGCTTATTATCTCGGCTAAGAATTCAGGTCAAAGTTAAACTTGAATCAAATAATTACATAATTTAGCATGATTTTCTGTCCTTCTTTTCCACAATATTGAATTGTAGTTATATCTAAGTGACAATAAAATCACACCTGGAGGAGGGAAGATAGATGCTGGTGTGGCCTGAGGAAATGCAACTGAGAGAGGTACATGCACTGCTGGTGC